>VZSF01004381.1:1389489-1605705 GCA_013398295.1 Chionis minor
AAAAAAAAAAAAAAAAAGAAAAAGAAACGTTGTTTTCAGCAGTGACACGCGGGGACTGTTTCAGTGTGCCTGTCCCACCTTTGGGTGGGATGTGGGAGCAGGATCGTTCAGCTGGCACCAAACCTGCGGCGGACTTTTGTTTTTCAAAGCTGCAGAGCTGATCTGGAATCAAAATGCTAAAAGACTGCCTATAGTTTGTCTTGCTTTTTTTTATTTTTTATTCAAGCCCATCAGACTCGTGGTTTATCCTTGCTCTGATTATGCTGTATGGTTACAATAAATGGATGGAGCTGAAGCATTCCTGCAGGCGGTTTATAGAAAATATATGTATACACTGGTGTGTGCACACTCGGAAAGAGAAAGTTAACTATAAGGGCCACAACAAAATATCCATGTTTAAGAAATGCGGATTGACTCACTGACTTATCACACTTATTGTACAAAGATTCACTCGGTGTTGAATTTTTTTTAAATTAGATTTTAAATATGTGTTGACAGGGTGAATTTGTACAGTGTGAGTAACTGCAGGGAGAAATGACAGCTCTGCTTTTGTTATTAAACTACTGTCTGGAAAATAATGGAGTGTGTACAAAAATTGATTATTATTTTGCCAATTACATTAGTGCAGCTAATAACAATCATTAAGAAAGAAAAAAAGAAAGCTACACGCTTTCAGGTCTCAGAAGCTGATACTCACTGATGAGGCAAAAATATGTGTTATTAAGGTAATTTGTCAGTAAGAGTCTCCTGTTATTAATGTGAAGTAAAGACTAGATGTGTGAGCTAGAAATGTTTCACTTCAAACTGTGTTAATTTCATCTTCACTCGCTCACAATTACTAGACAGTACAAGAGACTTTCTAAATTTAATTTAGGATTTAAATATAAAAGGTCCTATTCTGTACCATAGTGGCATGACAGATGCATTTTACAATGCTGAAAATTCCTTTTAATAATGTTTTGTTTTAATATATTTACTGAATTAGGTACCCGAGAGAATCATCTACAACGGTGATGTGAAAATCCCTGTTACCTGAGGTCACAAAAAAAAAAAAAGGTATGTTTTCATTTTCATTTTCATTAACAATTCGACATATTTCAGGAGGGGTTGGGGGTAATTTCACTGCTTTGTTTTCTGCTGCTAAGACAGTGCTTTTTGGTCCAACCCCGGGGAGCTGGTGACAGTCTGAGGTGCAGTTTCCCAGGCTTTTGGATGAGGCTGACTCTCAGGTGCCTACAAGAACCATTTGCGATGCTGGGGCTTTGTACTTTTGTCAGCCAGACAGCTCTCCCGTGTCCCACAACTCATATATAATCCTTTGCAAATGTTTTCTTTCTTTTTTCTTCAAATGCTAGCGTTCAGACATCAGCTACGGGGATTAAGGATGGGTCTTCTGAAGATCTCCCTCAGATCTTGATGAAAATCAGGAGCCCGTGTTAGGCGACTTCTGTACTTACAAATTACAATAGAGTTTAATTCGCGGCACTGCTTTCCTCTGGAAATTCGCGTTCATTCAGTCTGTCAACAGTGACTGAAAAACACGCCGCTAATGAAAATGTGGGAATTAAACTTTCAGTCCCTTCCCCTGCTAGACTCAAACAGGCACTTTATTTTTTCCGTGGAATCTGATTTTTATTGACCTTGACCATAAAAAATACTAAGTGGCTTAAATGAACACCAAGGTTGCAATAGCAGATCCCTGTGTGAAATTTTTTTTTTTTTTTTTGAAACCTCCTGTTTTAGTTAAAAACACAGGCTGCCGTACAGCCTACCGCACTTTGGTCAACAGTTAGGTGCTATTAGAAAACAGCCGAATTTTATTAGCTCACGGAATTAAGCTCGTTTTGTTATTGATTATTTGTTATTTGTTATTTTTTATCTTTTAAAATTTGAGTGAGGAGGGGGAAGAGGTAGTCGGTGCTCTAGATTCTGCATGAAAGTGCCCTGAGAGGAGATTTTGTTGGTGTGTAGGCTGCGGGAGTAGGTTTCTCAAGGAGCACGAGAAGAGGTTCATTTTGAGCCTGATGCTCCTCTCGCTTTCCCGAGGGACACCCCAGGTAGGGTTTTGCCTGCAATGTGGGGTTTTTTTTTTCTGTGTTTCACCAGTGTAAATGAGAGGGAAACCAGATCACTTGTTTTTCTCGGCGAGCTTAAAGTGCAGTATGCTTTTTGCAAGAGTGGAGCCAAGTCGTGATTCAGCCGAAGTAGGTACATTAAGTACATTTTTTCATTGCAAAGGTGCAGCACATGTTCCCTCATCTTGTTCTTACTGTAACAGTTCTAATTTCAATAATCCCATAGGAGAACTTTTGTGGTTCCTATAATTTATATAAGTGACTATTAGATTTATATAAATAATGTAAGCGATAGACGCTTTAGTCAACCATATAATAAAAAAAGCAAAAGCTTTTTTCCTGATGGACACTTGTGATCTCAGGTCTTGCTTAGCCTGCAGCTCTCCGGGACAATTCCTTGTGCCTTCAGTCCAATATTTTGTGGTTGTGCTTTCACACATTGTAGGAAAAAACCTACCAGCAGCAAAATCTGTTACTTTTAAGCAAATAGCTCTCGGGTCTCGGAAGAGTTAACGAACTTTTATGGCGAGGTTCAGACAGTTCTGACCCCTATGGTAATATTTCATCTAAGGTTACTGTTGGGAGAGAAATCAAATTTCAGCTGTGAATGTGATTGACAGGTGAAAGCAAGAGAGAGAAAGACATCTGGTCAGATGGGGAATTTGGGAAGGAGAAGGACAATTCAGGGAAGTGTCTCTGTGATATTAGGAATAATAAGCTTAGATATGAAAACTCCAATCCTCTATGCTCTCTGGAGGCGCTCTTACTTGATATTCATGGAGGTGGTTTGGTTGGGGGAATTTAAGACTGTACATTTATAGTAGTGGACAGTAGTCTCCGTGGTCCAACTTACTAACTTGACTCCTTTGAAGGAATTATGTTATTTCTGGCATACTTTCAGCATTTCAAGGCAATTCATTTTATGAGTGCGACTGGAATATTTGGTGGTTGCTGGTTGAGAGGTTCTCACCATAATGTCTCTCATGGGTGGGATGGCAGCAGGTCCATGGAGGTCGGTCGGTGGTGTTGCTCCGTGCCCTCCAGCCTGGAGGGATGGCTGGGAGTTTTCAGAGTGAGCGCTGCAGGATGGAATTTGTGTAACAGATCTACCCTGTTATATCAATAACAAAATGAGTTGCTATCCCATAAAATACCACCAAGGGTACACTGTGGTATTTTACAAGGCAATTGTTATTTTCTAAGAGCCATGTGTTGGCCTATTCCATCTCCTACCAGCTCCAGCGAACGTCCCCTCACAATACGTACGTTACCCCGGGTGTAGTTTATCCTACTTCAGTGTATTTTGTTTAGTGCAGAAGAGCTTTTCCATCCTCCAACATCGTGGAACCAACAGGAAGAAAATACCCCTCTAATTATTTCCTGATCCGCGTGACGATGTTGGAGAGCAGAATTTGGTTCTGACATTAAAAACTGTAGGCAGGCCTTCTCTTAAAAACGAAGTGTGAGGGGAAAAAACTGGTGGTTTTTATCACTGTGTGTAACACTCAATGTTTCAGTTTTCAAAGAGGCTCTAAAGGACTTTTGTAGAGCTCCAAGGGCAGGATGCGGCAATGATGGACCCGGGGATCAAAACTGCATCTTACCCTATATCTCAGGTGAGAGGACAGGTCCCGGGTGGGCTCCTGGCCCCACTGCAGGCTTTGGTAAAATCCCTGTTGAATTCCTGGGGCCCACACTTCCACCACAAAGGGAATATCTACAGGGACGGTGGTACTAATAAAAAGCAAGCTCTGGACTCATACCGCGGTGCTGTGCAGTGAATTCCCTGGATGTTCTTATTCACAAGTAAGGGTGGATTTCTTCCCCGCCATACCCCAAAATATAGCTGAAACTGCTTTCAGAAGAAAAGAAATTAGCTGGGAAAATCCACTGTTACTCTAGAGTAGGACTGTCCACCCAGGGAATGGATAGCACTGCGGTATAGTTTACTACATAATTTCCTCATATGGATGAGCCCTAAAACTAAGGGGAGAGTAAGGAGCAGTAAAGAACAGGAATATATTTTCTGTTCCTTTGCCGGTTTACCTCTAAGACCTTTCACACAGGGGAAATCACGGCACTCTTAAAGTATACATTTACTTACTTTTCACTGCTATTCCTGCATTCGCACATGCATTTTTAAAAGAGATTTGTGTTTTGTGCAAGACCTTTTGCATCCTCGTACTGTTCCCGTATATTTTTGTTGCGCGGTCAAGTCAGACTGTTGTTTGTGACACCATTTTTCTTTTCATGGCAACAGCCTGGGATGTCAAACCGCCTGACTTCACTGTGAGCTAGACCTTAGCGCCCGAGTTTTATTCTCAGACCGTACATCTGATAAAACTGAAAATTAAAGTGAAGAACTGTGAAAACAATCAAATTTCTTTGCATATGAGTATGTTATTTTTAACTTCCCGTTGTTGAATTCGAGCTCCCTTTAAGATGTCTTTATTTTCCAAAGCTGATATCAAGATAACTTCCATGAAATATTATTGGCAAGTTTCCCATTGCAGTCAATGGCAGCCTTGTATGTATTCTTCAAGCAGATGTGCTATATTAAGTCTAAATCTTGTCTTTCAAACGGGCTGCAATATGTTATTCTTGATAAAAAAATGGATAGTAACCTCTCACCCTTCCTTTTGTCTCACCAAACATATTTTGTACAACTTACAGGTCATTTTACATAGGTAAAAAGATGTTCTCAAGTATTTAAAAAAAGCACAACTTCACTGTGTCTCAGACTCCTTTCTAGCTCATTCCTATGTGTTTGAAGTATGAAAACATCTTGAGTCTTTATGAGCACAGAGAAAGTACACGCCGTATGTGACAGCTTTTACTCCCCCCAAATTTCCAGTAAAGTAAATTTAATACTTCTCCCTGTGTTTAGAATAGGCTTTAAAATATTTTCCGTGGACGTGGCCTTTGCTGTTGTTTAGTTCTAATAGAGGATTGTAAGTTAAGTGCTAAAAAAAAAAAAAAATTGAAATATTTTTAACATCTCTTCTGGGTTTTCTAATTTGTGCCACTTACCAAATGATTCACACTGTACCAAAATACAGGAGATTGATGAGACAGGAAAAGTACTGATTTAACATCCCACATATAAAATGACTTCTCAGGCTTCCACATATAGTCCCGATGTTTAGAGAGTGAAGAAACCGGGAGCTGGGAGTTGCAGTCTGACTCACTTGTGAGACTTTGACCCAGTTATTTGATTCTAGATTCAGCAAAATACTGAAGCACTTTAAACTTGTTATCGTAGGTTTCTTCTAAAGGTCTGTTACCGTTGATCTCTTTATATCTCAGTTTACACAGTTACAAACCTAGATAATTAATTCTTACCTTCTAGGCTTTTGTGGCAGTTAAAAAATAGCTGTAATGTTCCTTGAAGCTTTTTAATGAAAGCTGGTGTATTGAAATACTTGTCATTCACCTCAGTTAATACTCCAGGATGAGAAATCAGTGGTGTTGCCCAAGTCCCATACACTGTTTGTGCCGGGATGAGGATTTGGTCTCCCGAGTGCACTGAGCCACCAGTACAAAGAGCAGGTGCTTTGGGAGCTGGTAATTTTCTGAATTACACATGAATAATTGGAATGAGTCAAAATGTAAGCAAAACCATGGCTCAGTTATGTGCCCCCTCTCTCTCTTAAACACAATGCATCCCTGATACCTATATAGGCACATATATATGGAATAACTCTTGTGCACCTGCAAGACACGTAGGGGTCACACTGACCTTGTAATTCCTCCCCTTCCTGCCATTACCTTTATTTCCCAAGGTTCGAGCCATTATCATGCAGCAGTTGTGCAGCTTTTCTTTTCTTCCGTCCCCAAATTATTATTGTTTCCCTCCTGCCTTCTGCCCCTCCCCATCCCTAATGGAGTCCTCAGCTGTAAATTTGCTAACCGTGAAGATTTTTGCTTGAAATGTTTTGAAAATGCCATGGGAAAAAAAATTAAAATAAAGAAATAAGAAAGCCTATGAACAACACGCTGTGCCATGCTCCAGCATTGCACTTCTACGGGAAAGATAATAAAGATATTAGCACTCATATAATTTCAGATAGGAAATGAAACCAGACATGAAAGAAACACTAGCTCCAGCTGTTGAGTGGGAATCAAACTAGCTATGGGAATTACAGGTACTGTCACCGGAGACAGCCCGACTTCTGAGAAATGACCTCAGGTGTAGGAGCTTGCTGTGGCCCCTTGCAGATATTAACACCTAATTAACAATCTGCGAGAGCATCCTACATCTTAATCACCAGTGAGGTGAGAATGACAATCACAAGGAGGAGAAGGAGAAGGGAAATGGTAATTTTTCCTCTGCACGCATCATCTAATAACCGTGGTTATTCAGATGCAGCTAAATGCGATTTCCTTTTAGTCATTTCTGTCTATGGGAAGGCACGGTAAGTTCATTTGCTAGCAGGTAGGCAACGGAGGTGAGAATTGAATTGATCTGAGATACTCTGAAAAATTGACCCCGAGGTCATTCCTAGTTTAAATTGGGAAGTAAGGCTGAGCTCACGTCTTCCCTTTCTTCTCTCCCTACCCCTCTTTTTTGTGTTTCCAGGCATGTTAGTCTGTATTGTGTCATTATTTAAACACACCCTGATGGTGGGGAACAAAAGTTAATTTTTCCCTCAAAGTTAATCAAAATAAAGACAGCTTTTGTTAGCGGTGATAGGTAATTAAATAGCGGGCTCCGCGTGGCGCAGAGGCATTGTGCTGGGTTATTGACGTCCCGGAGCCGGGCTCCCCAGCCCTCCTGCGCACAGACCAGCCTGACAAAGTCGCAGAGATTAAGGCCTGGGCTTAATTTAGGAAGGAGGGTGTGAAGGTGTGTAAATGATTAACGAGGCCAGGCTATAAAGGAAAGGGGTGCATGGTGGCCTGTGTCAGGTGTTCCAGAGGAAGGGTTGTTTCCCTTGGGAGGACTGTGCCTAAAAGGAGGAGAAAAATCACGTGTGGTATTTTTCCTTCGTGCCTGCGGTTTTCCGGCTGTGCTTTTTAGACAGGAAAGCGTGGATGGGAACAACCCGCTTTTACCCAATTTCAGCTCCAGCGTTGACACCTCAGGCCAAATTCTGCTCCTGATTACCTGGTGTAAAGGGCTGGGAGTGTGGGGGAGCTGATGGAGCGGTTCCAGGCTTAGACCCGTGCCGGGGGGCTGATGGGAGTAAAAAGCCAGCGAGAAAGTAAAGCCGAGGCCGGGATTGCTCGGTCCCACCAAAGCCAAGGTAAGAGCAGCTGCCCTGTGCTCCGTGCTGGTGCTCCAGCTTGCCCCCGTATCGCTTGGGCAGGATCCGATGGATTTTAATGTAATGCCTTTTAATGGATGCTTTTACGTGCGCTTCCAAACAGCTTTAGGACGGAGTTAAAACGCGAGGCAGGCAGGGAGCGGGGAACACATGTGTGTGCGCGTCTTGTAGACCTTATTCTGCATTGGCTCTACCCGCAGCACTCCCTTGCCATGCTCAGTAACAATCTGCTTTCATATCACTTGGACCCAAATTATATTCTAATAGGATGAGAATGGCAAAGCGAAGACAGCATTATATTAACCACTCAGCTTCCATGGGAACTCCCATCGTTTTCTTTCCCAATGACAAGAGATAATCTCTCTGTTTTCTGTTATGCTTGCTTCTTCAACTCTTTTAGCTTTGTTTTCACGTGTTGGCCTTGCACTAAAAAATATAACTTGACATCTTGTGTCTTCTCAGCTAAAAAGGTATCAATTCCTGGACTTAATGTCAGCCGTACCCAGATCAAAGGCAAGAAACATAAAAGTTGACATATATTATTTATTTCATGGTTTACATCAATGATGTTTCTCTCTACTCTTTTTTTTGTTATTATTGCTGATGTTTTGCCCATAATGTTGCACTCACTTCTCAAAAGTGTTTGTCCCCTACAGACAAATATTCATATTAATGTAATCCATCAGCAGTTAACAAATGCCAGCTCACTTCGGCATTTCCCGCACACCCAAAACTCCCATTGTTTTTGCAGGAATCTTTGGGTGTGAGAAGAATGCAGAATCGGGCCCTTGGGTGGGAAATTGGGAGCCGGAGACGCTCTCCCCCAGCCCCAGAAATGCAGGGGGGTGGCGGGAGCCGCAGCCTGGGGCGCTGGCGCAGGGAGTGGGAGACGCTGCATTCTCTGCCTGCATTGTGAGCTGCTGCAGAGGCAAGACAAATGCCAGGCTTGGAGGGGAGCAAAAGCTTGAAAAATACTTCCCTGACCCCCCAGTTCTTTGGGGTTTTTTCCCCCTACCTTTCCCCACCTTTCTTACCTGCCTTGGGAGTTCTGAGTGAGTAACACAGAGTCTGACTTATAATTGTGGCCAGAAAATCATCTGAGATCAGTCAGAGATGCCGCTCCAACCTGTGCATCCCTCTGACCGCTCACTTTAGTGTAAAACTTTCCTTTTTTTCCCCCCTCCTTGTCAACAACTGTGGCAGGTTTTACTTCCTGAGTTACAGAACCAGCTGAAATGCTGAGTCTGAGTTTGCCCCCTACCCTCCCACAAGCTATTTTTTTCTGCCACTAAAATAATAGTGGTTGAGAAAGATCCTTGGGATTTTTAGTTTTTTTGTTTTCTTTTGTTTAGTTTGGTTTTATTTTAAAGCTTGCTGACAATTGTCAAATGCTCATTCTAGCAAAGAAGTGCTCGGCGGGTATAGCCCTGCTGTACAGCCGACAGGAGTAATTTGCAGTTCTCCTTAGCGCTCAGCTATCCAGCCAATGTGTGTCGCTTTACTATTTCTTTAAAATTTAATTGGGATCAGGCAATCGAGTGTCTCCAAATTTTTTTGCCTCTTCAGGCTGCAATAAAGCCACTTATAATTTATAATCAAAGTTTGGTATCGTTAAACTAAACTGTAAAACCGACTTCAGGGTTTCAGTCGTAAAATAAATATACGATAAATATTGCAATGGGGCTTGAGTAGCACAGCTAACAACAGGACACTGAATGCATACACACACACATATTTATTTTTTGTGTGTGTGCATATACATTTAGTTCCAGAGGTAAGAAAGGTCTAAATAATAGATAACTGGGATGTATTCCTTCTTGGCAGAACTGAAGCTAAGATAGGTTTATCGCCCAAGTAGTTATTTTAAATGCAAAATGAAGTGTTAATTTATTAAAGTCATTTATGCATCAACGTTATTTTTATGTCTTTATTTATATTTTTCTGTAATATGGAGCAATGTAGTATGCATCCTGGGTTTTTCTGTCTGTTGACTGTAGCGTTCCTTTGCTTAGATTTTTTTCTAACAAGGCAGCTCATTTAGAAAGAAATGTTTATGTGAAGTGCTTGTCAGTTGGCATTTTTACTGGTGTGCTAACCCAAAGGTAAAATATAAAGGCACGTCTTTTCCTTGCTGGCTTGTTGCTACTAGAAGGGTTCCTCCCTTGTTAGCTTGATAAATAATTTTACTAGCGGGAATCTGCTGAATTTTTATGCTTGCTGTCTATTTTCTGCTTGCTGCAAATAAATTCCAGCACTCAGAGGGCACTAAAACTCCAAACACATGGTATTTTCCCATTTTGTTGCTGGTTGCCTAAAATATTTATTTCATCAGGTGTTTTTAATTAAATCTGTTTTTAAAAAGAAAAGGAAAAAAACTTTCAAGTTCCAAATGAATCTTTTAGTCCAGATTCTACTTAATGTAAAGTCTTGAGTTTAAATAACACGTTATCACAAGTAAACTAAATGGGTCGCGTTAAATCAGTCATCAACCAACTACCTAATAGTTTTCAGATTAAGTGCAAGGATTATTTATTGACATATCATCCATTTAAGCTTTTCTCCCGATTTATTATATACTTTTAGTTTTCCCAGTTTGCAACCGAGAAGGCTAGTTTCGTTGGCAAAATATATACTTTACTTCAGTGAGAGAATACCCTGAAATGATATATATGGCAGGAAAAAGTTTTCAAGAGATTAAGCAGGGGAGGCTAAAGTGGAAGAGGCCTTTTTTTTTTTTTGGTTAACTTTTTTCACTTATTTTTTACATTTTTCTTAAAGGGTCTTCTTTGCAGCTAATGAAGCTTTATGCATTTTAAAATTGAATTTAATTTAAGCAAGTGAGAACCAACCCCCAGAAGCCTCTGCGTCCCCCCCCGCCATAGCACACCCTGCATATCGGAGGCTGGGTTGCCTCTGGCGCACATCTGGAGGCTCACTTCTCCTTGGCAGCACATCCCAACTCAGTGTCCCGCGCTCCTGGTTTTGGGGAGCTTTGCAGGCTTGAGTGCCTTTAGGAGCCGGCTTTTGGGAGGCTTTTCCGTCAGCAGTGCCAGTGTTTAGGTCTGCCTGAGGTCCGTCCCTCCTGCCACGCTCCTGGGCGCTGGCGGCAGGGGAACGGATTTTGTTTGCTGCCAAGAGGATCCCTCCCTGCAGCTTCTGTGGGGCAGTCCCACGTCTTCCCAAGCGGTCACAGGGATGCAGGCAGCATCGTTCCCTTATACGTCTGCGCAGCATCATTCCCTTATATGTCTGCACAGCCCAGGGAGTGAGCGGTTAAAGGACCTGGATGCAGGCTAGTTACAGGGCTGCCCTGCCCCCTGCCCACTCTGTCCCCTGCCCACCCTGACCCCACCAAGAAAAGCCTGGCTGGGGACAGGGGAACCAAAGCAGCGTGTCCTGTTCAGACTTTCCCTCAAACAGCAGGAAGCCACATGCCCTTGAAGATGCCAGGCAAATCCACCCCAAATTTTAGAATTATTTACATATTTTTAGCACAATTTGTCTCAAAGTGCTTCTCAAACTTTGGCCCGCCTTCTTACATTCTTACACCAACCACCCTCCCATTCGTTTTTCTTATTCCTGTAAGAATTAGGTGACAGCTCTGGTAAGGTCATGCCGCAGCTGCCCTACAGACACCAGCCTTTTCATTTATGTGAGCGCATCCCGAATCAAGCCTTTGGGTAGTGGGAAGGAAGGATATGCCCAGCACTCAGTAGATAAGGGAAAAGCTTGGGCAGTGGGGAAGATGAGGCTTGGGACCTCTGCCGTCTAAAATCATCAATGAAATAGGGTTACAAGAAATCTCGGGAGTGATGTAATCCATCCAGCGCCACCAGGCAGGGTCAGACAGACTTGGCTTATCCCTGACAGATATTTGCATAACCTGTCGTTAAAGCCCCCTGCGGAGAGCGTGACACCTCCCTGGAGCCTCCCTGGCAGACCTTCACCACTGTCCCTTCTCAAAAGCGTTTCTCCTTGTCTAACCCACCGCACGGGTCTCTTATGTCCTGGTCACCGCAGACACCGAGGACAAGCCATTCCTTTCCTTTTTGCACTGACCCTTTGCACATTTGAAGGCTGTTGTTATGGCTGGCTGCAGCCTCCTTTCCTCTAGACTAAACAACTCCACGTTTTTCAGTCTTTCTTCATAGGTTATGGTCATGACTCTGTTATTTAATATCTCGTCCGAAGAGTCCACATCCAGTAAACTTGCCGGAATTCAATTTACCTGTGTTGAAAAGGACTGTGAGGATGCTGCCTGGAGGCTTTACAGCATCTGAAAGGGGAATAATTTAATTCTTACTCTGGTAATTTTTCTTCTGCGGGATGGAGGGTAGGGAGTGTTTCTTTACCTGGGGGTGTGAACTGCAGCCTCCCCACGAATTTAGTCTGGTAACAGGAATATTGCAGGGCAATGTACAGCCAGAGTTTAGGGACAGGCTTTAGGAAACGTATTCTGACATTTAATAATTTTATATATGAAAGTAAAAATGGCAGATAGGATGCGGCCTCTGCAGTTGCAGGTAACACCTTGGGGTGTACCTTCAAGGTGCTACATGCGTGCACATTTTGTCACAGGAGTTTCATGAATTTCAATAGCAGCCAAGCAGCTACAGCCACCTGCACACCGCCTTTCCCTCTGCTGGTGTTGCTGGTCGGCTCCAGTGTCTCAAAACCATCCCGCTTCAATGTAGGTTTGGATAGATACAACTTTTCCTTTGTGATGGATGGAAGTTTTCCCAAAATGCCACAGATGAAGGTGGAGCAAAGAGGATTTTTCAGCCATCTGCACAGACCTGGGGTTTGCTGTAGGCTTTAAGTTGCTTTTTTAAAAATTGGGAAAAACATTGGTGCTCTTTCAATGAAGATTCAATTTGGTCCTTGGGAAAAATGAGGGCAGAGACTGCTCATTCTGTATTTCTCATTGTCTTCCAATGTCTTGCATGGGAGGTTGGTGGGGAGATGTCCTAGAGCAAACAAAAAGTATTTACTCGCAAGAAAATATTCCCCAGGGACTATTCTTCTAAGACATGCTGGTACAAATTGCCCTGCAGTGGGATTAATCAGTGCGGCAGAATACCAGGGAGCATCTCCTGGAGGTGGTTTTAAGTTTTGCAGCAGTTTGGCTTCCTCATTTAAGTCTTAACCACACCCTGTGTTGAAAGGTGCGAGGAGACACACAGTGGGACACACTGCCACCTCGCTCATGTAGACCATGTACCAGTTCTGGAGATGGGATGTGACTGCTTTTACTAATAATGGATGAAGTTTATCCCTGAAGGAGGATGATGATTGGGGTATTCACACTCATAATGTATGTTTGTGAGAGGAAGATAAAAATGTCCCTTTGTGATACAAATATCCATGATGCCATCTCTTTTGCTTCATCAGAGGTTCTACATCTGCTTTCTGTTGTAGAGCATCCCCTTTCTTATAAAACCTTTTTGGACATCTGTGTCCCCTCAGTTATCCTTCTCAAACAACTTAAAAATTTGTCTCATCCAAAAGGATAAATTTTCTGTACACAATGAAAGTGTAGGTAGAATCAGGAAAAGCAGCTACCAAGTCAAGTAGGCATTTTAGTCAAAGTATTAGTCAAAGTATTTAGTCAAAGTATCCAGCTCTAAAGGAAGATCTCATTGAGAAATATCGGTGGAGCTCAGTTATGTAGGAAGTAGAATGAGAGTGACCTTGCTGAGCCATTGGCTCAAATCAGAAATGTAGCAGCAGAAGTGAAAATATATGCTTTCTTCTCTAAAGAATGGAGTTAGGGCCCAGTTTTTACCACAGGGAAGAAGAGAGAGAAAAGTGTATTGTCTTCCTTTCAGTAGTTCATTTTTCTTTGCAAAGTGATTAAGGCATTACTATAGCGAATTTATTGTATAGCCATGTCACCGTTGCGTAATAAATCTAAACAACTGTGACTGTCACGGTGATAAGGCTGGCATGATTTTGTCTCTCTTAAAAAAGGTTTATAAGTTAAGCTTAACTTTTAGCTTTCTGCATTTCTGGGTTAAAATTTATTTTGGCCATTACAGATCTATCTGTTTGAAACTGCACCAAAAGGAAATAAGTTGTTCAAAAGGATGGTATATTATTGGGAGAGTTTTACCTTCACTCAATTTGCAAAAGGAACCGTACATCAGCATTAAAATGGAAATGGAGTTCAGGAGGAAATAACAACTCAGTTGTTTAAAAAAAAGGCTGTAACATTTAAAAGGGAATTTTCAAATATCAAGGATGGACAACCCAATTAAATTAACTGCATTATATTCACAGCCGTTAACACCTTGGGCTCAGCTTTTCTCAGACTTCCGGAGTGTGCTGAGGGCTTGTCTATGCCTGGATGAGAGAATTCCAGGGAGCTGAGGGAAGAAGTGCTTGTGACTGATTAGAGCCATTTTCTCTGAATCACAAGGAAATTGGTACTCCAGCGTTAGTGCTGTTACTGTGCCCAACCAGAGCGAGCACTGGGTTTGGGAAGGTTCTCTTGGCCACGTGGGCATTGCCCACTGCCCAGGCTCCGCTCCCCTGTGTCATTCTGGACGTACAGATTGGTTGTTTCTTTTTCCATCCCTCTTTCCATGAACATGCACGAAAGGGCATTGTGCTTCTATCCTAGAATTCGTTCATGTGTGTTTTGCCTGAATGCTGTGGCAAGGGTTACTCTTGTGAAAACACCCAACCTTTGAAGGGAGTGATGTAAAATGAGATCTAGTACCCAAGTGTGTAGGTGTCTGGGCCATACGTCTCCTGTCAGCAAGAAGACGCCAGTGCAAGGCAATAGCAGGGTGTGTTGGTGCCAGGAGAGCTCCCATCACCTGGGTTTTCTCCTCCCAGCTGTGCTTGTCTTTTTCCCTCTTCCAAGGCTCCTGCCCACCACCATGGTTCTCAACCTCTTCTTCAGAGCAGCACCAGCTGCTTTGGCAGCAGCAGAGAGCACTCAGGCGTCTTTGTACCTCTTGGTCCATCGTTCCTTTGTTTTCCTCCAGGTCTTCTGCACAAATCTGGGCATGGAGGCAGAGAGTGTGGCCAATCTAGTTGGCAGAAAACTTGTCTGACTCCAAGCTGAGTGACAGCTGTAAGTTGTAAGCTGCAAATTGCTTTCAAAAAGGTGCAGGTGAAATTTCTTGCATAGTTGTATGAATTTTGTAGTGTAAAGAAAGACTGGAAACAGATCATGAGTCATTCCAGACTTCAACTAAAGCCCGTTGCAGCCAAACTCTGGGAAGAACACGTTTGGACTAGGAGCTCCAGAGGAATTTTTCCTTTTATAGTAAGGACATGTGAAGGTGATAAGTGAAGGTGGCAGTCTCTTCTCTAGCCTCTGACAATCCTGCATTATCTCTTTGTATCTTTATTTTCCATCTCTGAAGTCCTCCTGTCTCACAGGCTTCTAGTTTCTGTGGGTGTATTCTTAATAGCCACGGTGGGAAGTGATCCCCCATGGTGGTTGGAAGACCTCTCACTTTCCAGTACCCAGGTGACACCATGCCCATTCACAGTCATCAAGTACTGGAACAGGCTGCCCAGGGCAGTGGTGGAATCATCGTCCCTGGAGGTATTTAAAACATGGTTAGACGTGGTGCTGAGGGACGTGGTTTAGTGGTGGTTTTGGCAGTGTTGGGTTTATGGTTGGACTTGATGATCTTCCAACCTAGGTGATTCTGTCGCTTGATTTGGACGGGCAATACTGGAGTTTGGGTCTAGGGAACTGAATTCAGCCTCTCAAAAACATCAATGCTTGTAGCCATGACTGGCACTAGCTGGTAGCATGTTTTCAAAAAGTTGAGTGTCTTTGCCTGATTTTAAGTCCCTGGACTCATGGCATGTTTTTTTCTTCTTTCACTTTTCCTCAAGTTACATTGAAGACTATCTTGAAGGCAGTAGGGTTCAAAAGGTTTCAGTTTAAATATGAATTAGTCCTTTCAAAACCAAAAAAAAAGGAAAAAAAAAAAAGGAAGTTATTTGGTACAATCTGGTACAGTCAAGTATCATGAAGGGGGGATAAAAACTCTAAAGTGTTTGCACAGGCTTTCAAGGGCTCAAAGAATTCTTTTTTTTCCCCGGGTATGTTGAACATCTTGAAAATAAACCAGCATGTTTCAAAAGAGAAGATAGATGTGTCTGTTCAAACAGGCGTTGCGTTTGGAATTGGTGCCTCTGGTTGTTAAACAGAATCCTTGTTTAACATCCTCATTAAGAACTGTGACTTGCCACTAGTTTTATGAAGATCAAGTCATTTACTTTTAAAGTAAATTAAAGCAAATTTCTCCGTGGTGACAAGTCAATAAAACAATGGAAGGCTCAAGTTTTTCAATCACCCAGCATCTGTTCCTTGTCTTCCTCTAGATGTATATGCCCTGTGTACAGCAATAGGTGAAGAGCGTGAGAGCCGAGAGCTGTAATGTTGGGGGTTTTTTTTGTTTTCAGGTGGGTTTAGGTTTTGTTGGGGAAGGTTTGGGTTGTTTATCCTTTTTTTTTCTTCTTCTTTTTTTTCTTTTCTTCAAATAACACTGTAAGCCCTGTCCATTTTTGGAAAGGGTAATTTTGTAGTTTCCTGTGGCAGCACGTTCAGAGCTCCATCAACGCAGGAGCGGTGGCCGTTGGTGGCTCTGATGCTGTATGTCATTGCTGGAAGCACAGTAAGCTGTTGCTGAGTAGTGTAAGTGGTGAACCGCTTCTCGGAAGCCCAGTCAGCGCAAAAGAGATCCCCATCGTTTGTCCGAGCCACCACCACCACCACCAGACACCTCTGAAGCAGAGGGTACTCTCCGAGCCGTGGTGGGAACTAGGTTGTATAAAACCTCATTGAAACCACTTCCACGTTGTACCCACGCGCAACCTGTTTGTCTTGAAACGTTGTCTCAGAGAAAAGCCTACAGATAAAAAAAAAAAGGTATTAGACCCATTTTACATTTCAACAAGTGCAGGATGCAAATTACAACGTGTTTGTTTTAAGTGTTCTGGAGGGTTTGGCATTTCGCGGTGTGAGAATTGGCTCCCTGCTGTGTGAAGTATTCACATGTGAATTTGGGCTTCGTGGGAAACGCTGGCATAGTGGAAAAGAGAGGGGAAAGCTCTGCTGGGAAAGTAAGAGGGGGCTGGATGTTAGTCACTTGGGGCAGAAGTCTTTTCCTATCTCCTCTTAAGAGGGCGGTTTGTCTTGGACAGCGTAGCATTGACTTTTGGAGTGGTTGAGGAGGACGGGAAGTCATTACTGGATGCACATGAAAATTAGAAGCTCAGATCATTCTAGAGATTTAAAAAAAAGGTCAATGAAAGTCCAGAGGTCTTTGCTGCTCAACCTATCCCACCCTTTGAAATCTGCCTGCTCTCACACATACGGTTATGGACCCTGTCTTCTGAGGTGTAGCTATGCCTTTTATCTTATGGTGTCTTCTTCTGAGTCCTCAGGTTCAAGATCTTTGCTGGGAGTGGTTTGCCCTCACTCAGATCTTTATGGGGCCAGGAAATAGGCTGCTCTACTTTATGGGAAACGAGTAATTAGGTCTCACCAAATTCAAGGTAGCTGGCTGTGGGGAGCAGGCAACCTGTCCTTCGCTACTTCTTCTAGAAAAGGACTGAGAAACTCTTTGCATGCTTCTGTGATGCTATGCTAGATTTTAATACACTCAAGTACGTAGATTCATTGACCAATTCTGAAATCTCTGTTTTCTCCAAAGGATGAGAATATTGTAATCTTATGACCACATTAAAAAAAGAAAAAAAAAAAAAAGCCCTCTGAGATTTTGTATGACAAAAAAAAAGTAGTAGCGTTTAGTCCATCCCTAGAATTTTTTGCAATTGCGATCTATTTTGGTGCCTTTTGCAGCTTAAAAACTGAATACGGGAGGTATAATTTAAAATAGCTTTCCCTGCTTTCCTCTTGTCCACATAAAGTGATGCAGCACTCTGTCAATGGAGGAGGCAGATGAGTCATCCAGCCAAGACGCAGTTTTCAGGGGTATGTTGCTCATGAGCCACCATGCAGAAAAGAGGTGATAGTGTTTGGATATAGGGGTTCCTCTTAAATCCCTCTTTTCCATAGTTTTAGTGGAGTTTGGATGGATCCTTTGCTTGCGACTGTTGTCATCACGCTTGGGATATCCAGGAGACATGTATCCAAAGGCAACGCACAGATGGATCTTTGTAGGAAAAGCGCTTCCTGGGCAGTGATGACTGCCAGCGAAGGAGCCCACTGCGGGTAGGGTCACGAACCACAACAGGAACAGCAATGCTGCTCCCACAGGGGACATCCTGGCAGCTTCTCGCACCAGGGCCCTGGCAGATCTTTTTGAGGAAGCTCATTAAAAATTGCAAGCCTTTATTTAATTTTTTCAAGTGTCACAGTGTTTTTTAGATGCCAGGTAGAAACCAAGGGGATCAGGCCATCCAGGGCCAGTTTCCTTCATTGTACTGATGACAAATAGAGACGAACTGCCAAGTGCAGCACAGGGTGACCTTAATGGAAAGCTCGGTCTTCCCCCTCAGGCCAGGAGCCCCAGTTGTTTATGACATGAAATGGCCTCTGAGGGGTTTCTCGTTGGGAAGGAGGTCTCCCTAAATTGTATGGTCCGAAGCACTGAGGTCTGCCTCCAAACCAAGCAGAGATCTCCAGGCGTTGGCAATAACTCTACATCCTCATGGTCCCCGTGACCTTATCAGAGCACTTCCGCTGGCATTTGATTAACAGGAAGGTGTTGTAGCAAGTTTTGTACTCCATATTGCAATTTTTATTATTACTATTTTTATTAATTTTGCAGGGTGAGAGGTAGGGGCATACATCCTTGGCTTTGACCCCGGCATCTCCATGTCGTATTCCTCTATATCCCTGCACACTTCTTACTTTTAGGGCTAGCTGTGCAGATAGAGGGAAACTGTGTAAAGAACCCAGAGCCAGCTGATGCCCATGGCACACTATTTCTCTTTCTCCTTTCAGGAGCAAAAACCCAGTGGAAAAGCAGCTTCTTTTGACTTTGGTGGTGATTGTCCTAAGCTGTTACCACAAACATGCAATAGGCGTATTAAAAAAACACAAATTAATTTTCCTCCAAGGCAACCTCATTTTGTGAGTAGCTGAGCAGCTCCTGAGAGAGACGCTCCAAATTTCTCCTGGGTTCAGTGGGAGCTTTGGTGCTCAGCTCCTGCTGGGAGGTGCTCAGCCTTGGACGGGATGGGGCTTTTTTGTCTGGTGAACCATTCAGGGCGCTAATGCTGAAATACAGTCATGGAACTGTTTGAATTCCCAGGTCATACAGTTTATCTAGAGATCTGCTCAGAGGTGAGTGTGAAATAATAATGCCTTGCACTTCCTGGGTGCCTTTCATCTTTCCAAATATTTATTAATTAGCCCTCAAAACTCCCCTGCGAGGCAGATAGGAGATGGATGGATACGGCTCCTTTCACGCACCAGTGCAATCGAGCAGCTGTCTGGCTGTATGAAACAACGCTGCCCGCAGTTTGGGGCAGATTAGGAAGTAGATAACAAACCTGTATCGTGTTGAGGGTGCAGAGAAAATTTAGCTAGGCAGAATTTAATTACCAGTGCTGGAGCTCGGCCAGTCAGTCAAGGCTCACCGCCCTCCTTTCATTGCTTTCACCATGGAGTCTGTAACTCCATCAGGTTCTCATCCCGTTCAAAGGACGATCCGGCACCTTGGGCTGGTTTGGGTGGGGGTAGAGCTGGGACCAGAGGACCCTTCCTGGGATTCTGCACGCATCTTGTTTCCCCGGAGATTTGCCTCAGTGTCTTTTATCGCGGCAGCGGTACCTTACACTGGGATTCCCCTGCTGGTGTCACCGGGGCAGTCGGAGCCGCACAACACGAGTTCCCTTTTGTTTGCTTTTTGCAGCGTGTAATTCTAGAGCATAAAAATGTTGAAGCTAGAACTCAGATTTTACCTGTTTTGTGTTAATGCTTTTTATAAATCTCCAGGCTCTCTTTAAAGCTTCATAGAGTGCAATTTATTGTAAAACTACACTTACTGTATTTTATGTCCACTGTAATTGCTTGTTTCATCTAATTCAGATTATACTCGTGTATAACAAGGACTAGCCCCAGATAGAGAGAGATGAATTATTAATCAAGAAAGTTTGGGAATTAAGATTTTAAACATACATGCTGGATATATGTGTAATATTTAGAAATAGATCTGAAAGGACTTATGCGATGTGCTTTAATTAAATTTTGAAAAGAAAATGACCAATCCATCAAATCTTGAAAAGGAATTGACCAATAAATCAAATCTGGAAATGAAAGTGAGGGATAAATCAGGCCTGAGAAAGCAAACAACCAAGACGTCGAGTTCATGCCGTGTTTATTAAAGTAAGGAATTGCTCGGCTGCGACCGAATCTGCATGCTACAATCATGCAATTACATACTTGAAGTTCTTCAATAACAAATTATCTGTGCAGGTGTACACACACGTGCCTCTGTGTACGTACACAAAGTAAACACACGTATCTCTTTGCGGTGTTTTGAGGCACCCTAACAGCGCACAGTGTTTAAGTCTCTTAGGTGTGCCGAGGATTTCAGTTGGAGATCGCTTCGTTTCAATATTCGCATGTTACTAGACCTGAACCGCTCGTGATTCCAAGGCTTTTAAAAACGGTGATTGTTTGTATAGCCCAGTTTTTAAAAATGTTGAGACATGCCTTGTTCTCAAAGCTTTCTGCTTTTGTTTTCTGGTTCTAATTGTGCAGCAGCGGCAGCCCAAACTCCTGTGGCTAATTCAAAGGGGTTTGATAGACAGCTTGGGCCTAAAGCATATTTTCAAGATCAAGACTATAAAAATCTCACTATGGAAAAATCATCATTTGCCTCACTGACTTTGATTTACATCTGTGTTAGAGAGCCATGAAATTTAAAATAAGATGACCTAAATTGTCCTATAATAATGTGGGCATGAATGTATACTCCTGGTGGCAGAGTTTCTCTGTCACTATACCAAATGAAATCTAGTTTTTAGTGCCAATCAGTTAGGCATCATTAACCCTTTAAGAACGTTATTAGCATTCTCTCAGAGCTTTTCATCATGTAACAAATGTTTTCAGACTAAACTTGTCGAGGTCAAAGAATCCAAGCCAGTAAGATTTAGGACTTTTTTGTCCTCTGCAGTAATACGTATACACTCTCCATCACGCCAAAGATAAATTTTTAGCAGTGGTTTTAAAAAGCTTGCAAAAATGTAGCATTTCAGTTAAAAAGCAGTCCTTCATCAACTGTCCCCAACTTCTACTGGAAATATGTGCTCCTCCCCCTCATCCCTTTTTTTGCTATATAGTAGAAAAATTGCTCTGTACATGAATCCTCCAGGATCCGGGAACAAAAATTGCTTTGCATTTGCTATTACATTATGGTGCTCTCTCCATTCTGAATTTTTTTTTTTCTCAGTTCATGTTGTTCTTTTTGCAATAAGTGTATGTTTGAATTGAATTGAAAAGCAGCATATTAAAGAACTGGTTTTCATAGCTGTTTATGTCCTTTCATCCAAAGAAGTGTGAGAAAAGCAATCAAGGTTTCAGACTGACATGCTAAAGCAAGAACTATCAGAGAAAGCATCTTGCCGGTGGAGTGCTGAATATTTGCATAACTAGTTTGTTTGAATTAGTCCAGACTAAACCAAGCTATTTATAGAACTAGCTTCAGCCTGTGGTCAGGCATTTAAAGAACAACTGATTTAGTTTCAGGTAAAGTCGTTATTAATCTGTTTTCCCCACCTTTGCACCTCCAAGTATGTAAAAATGTGACATCTCTAACCCTGACTCAGTGTATTATTCAGACTTCCCATCACTGGTTTTCAGCAGATGGGATCTAGGTGACTTGCAGTCTTACGAGTGGGACTGGTGATGTGAAATAGAGGAGCTTAACAAGTAGTTGCAGAGACAGGAGGAAAAATTAGAAATTAATGTCACTGTAGGGAATGGAAAGCAGCCTCACGTGGAAGTGAAATTCTCGATTGGTAGCTTTTATATCAAAAGTGGTGTTTGATTTTTATTTATCAGTCAATAAATATCAAACAATATTTATTAAGTATCGTTACATAGGCAGTGATACTGTGTTCAGCAATTCGTCTTGCAGGCATTTGGGATGAGCTTCCCATGAAAGACAAGTGAGTAAGAAGCTGCGTGACTAGCTACTCTGCTCACAGAAAGCACCGCGTCCTTCAGCTGGGATTTGGGAAAGATGTTGCTTGTGCAGCTCAAGTAAAACATCCTGTGGGTTTTTGGTTCTAAAGAGCTCACGTTAACATTTTGCTGATGAATCGACGTGGCCCACAAAACAACCTGGGTTACTCACGGAAACGCTCAGTATGAATGTGTGTGAATTCGGGCTGGGTAAACAGTCAGTTTTAAGGGAAGGATGAGAACTTAGAAAATCAAGAGTACAATTTACACGACTGGCTGAAAGATATGTTCAAGTGCTATTGGTGAATCTAAGCAGTATTTATAATGGATTTACGTAGCATTAATAACGCAGAGAGTAATTTGCTCTGCAGAAGGGGCAGTGGCAGCAGGAGCGTAAGGGATCAGCATTATGGGCTACATCATCACCGTTGCTGAAAATCAGCAGAAATAATTTGCCACATTTCGACTAGGACGTAATTTAAAGCACCACTTTCCTTCTTGGCTTACCTCTGAGGTGCCTATTCAGTATGAGTCCTGCATCACCAGTGAACAGAGATTCATAGTCAACTCCAGGTAATCGCTGCTCAGAGTCCTGCAGAAATTCCCATGGGAATATGTTTGTCTGTGCCTGCTAGATGTGTGCTAGCACTGCGGTGCAGTGATGGCTTTGAAAGAAAGCATGGACACGATGGGTGATTTGCTGTTCCCAGCACTAGCTCTGCTGCTTTTGTGGACCAAAATCCCCATGTAAATAAAAACCCGAGTTGATCTCCAGCACCTGGGACTCCAGTAAGACTCAGCTGTATGTGTCCAAGTATGGACTTAACACTTTAATGAATCAGGATCTAAATTCATATCTTAGTAAGACTAACGCTCAAGAATGGAGAGGTTGTTTGTCTGTCCTAGTGGAATTCTTTTTGGCGTAACACATTTTACAGGTATATGCAAATTCACAGTGGTGTATGAAATACTTTTCCCCGTCATATACTCTCTTTGTCATTACCTTCTCCTCACCTTTATCTCAGTAGAAAAGAACACTTAGAAAAGCACACTTAAAAATGTGTGCTAAAAACTTCCTGCCTGAAAACACAGAAATTGTTTTAACTAAACCTTTTTGAGGCTTAAGGAACTTCAAAAAGAAGTTGGGAATCATAAAAAATTCTGAAGGTATTTCTAGGGGTTTTTTGTTGCCGTTTGAAAAATGAAAGTAATGGCTTTAAAATACGTGCACTGAAGAGATGTGGCTTTTGTTCTGACAGCTTGTACATCAAGTTTCAGCATGATGGGGTTTGAAATCGTAAAAGTTATAATTTGATAAAACAAGCTTTTGGGGGTTCGTTCTCTGAAAGATTCCTGCATGCTGCATGAATTCAGAAAAAATCCTGGAAACGGAGTGAATTTTTTTAACTGTGTGCAGCTGTTAAAGAAAATAAGAGTGCAAAATGTACTTTGAGATATTGTAATGGCAGGGATTTTGCAGTAATATTGTCACTGTTGAGATCAGCTTATTTGCTGTAGTTCTTTAGTATTTAGTATGTAATTTCAACCTGCCTTCAGCACAGAAAAAGATGTTCTTGAAGTTTCATTAGTTTCCCGTTTTCTTCAGGTTTCCATTTTTTGTATTCTTTCTGCATTTCCCAAACAGCATGGCAATACCTGATAAAATGTAAAAGGGTTTTTTTAAGCTGTTCTTAGAAGTTTTCCATGACGTTTAACATCACTGGGATGAAATTCCTTGCCACCAGTAGGCAGAAGAGAAAGATACTTTTCCTGTATTATCTGTTGGCATCCAGGTCCTGTGTCCCAGGGCTCAGGGCAGAGGGTCCATGGGGCTCTGGCAGCAGCCGGAGAAGCAGATACGGGTTTGCACAATGTGAGCAGTTCCTCGGGAAGAGGCAATGCCCGAATGGGGCTGAGGAGAGCGTGCAGGAAGCTTGGAAATTTAGGGCAGGTATTTCAAGAAGCGGAGCTGCGATGCTCAGTGGGAGCGTGGGGCTGGAGGGGGGACGGGGGGCAGCCCGGCTGTGAGCCAGGAAAACCCGTGCCAATCACTTGGGT
Organism: Chionis minor; assembly: GCA_013398295.1. Taxonomy (NCBI): domain Eukaryota; kingdom Metazoa; phylum Chordata; class Aves; order Charadriiformes; family Chionidae; genus Chionis; species Chionis minor. The sequence goes on from VZSF01004381.1 coordinate 1,413,021, forward strand.
GGTACGAAGGCCAGGAGACATCCCCTGTCCTCACCTCAGGTCGAGAAGAGGGTGGAGAGAGGAGGAACAAACCTGCTCTCCCCTCTGGGGTGATCCAGGCTGATGGGCTGGGTCCTCCCCAGCGAGGGGAAGAGCGGAGCCTGAATTTTGGGGAGGGGGGAAAGGGGCTGGAGACATCGAGGCCATATCCATATTCCCTTCTCAAAAAGCTTAGCAAAACAAAACCGAGAAAGAAAAGGCTCCAGCAGCGGGGAGTGAACGGCTGGAATTTCCTTAATATTAACTGAGCTTTAGGCAGCAAGCCTTAACGTGGAGAATTATTTTCAATTAATAGCTTTTCCCCTACTTTGGAGCTCAGCGGGAGGATCTTCTTTGCATTGCACAAGGAGGGGAGATAGGAGCAGTCCTGGTTTTGTAACTGATAACTATTTCAGGCCAACCGCATTGCCTGGAATAACTTTGTATTCAGAAAAAGAACAAAATGTTACATCAAAAGATACCTCCTTCTGGTTCTTGGATTTAAATTGCCTCTCTAGATAAACCCCCAGCCTGGCCAGAAATGAGTTGATGGATTTTTAAGAGTCTCCTGGCCAAATTATTGTCTCTCTCCCTCCCTCTTTCCCACCTCTGTGTTATCAGCATGGCATCTGGCCCTGCGAGGGGACCTCTGAAGGATGCTGAGCAGTCACGGCTCCGCCAGGGTCCGAGGGCACGGGGCTTGTGCCGGGCGGCGGGGTCCTTCACCCAAACCAGCCCAGATCCAGATGGAAAAAGAGGCAGGAAGGTGTTGTGAATTTGTATTACTTTAACACAATGGGTTTGTTCAGAGACAGTTTTTCAGGCAATAAATGGCTCCTTTGTGTTACTTCCCTCCCCGCGGTAGCTTTCGGAGCTGTGTATGTGCATATCATTTTGCCCGTGTATTAACAAGCAGGAAGGCTCCCCGCCTTCAGGCTCCCTCCTCCTCCTCCTCTCCAGCTCTTTCTCCCCGTCTTCCAACACCCCCTGCCCCAGCGAACAATTCAAACACAATTAGCAAAATAAGTAACGAGTGTATGGGAGGGGGGGGGAAAAAAAATCCGTTCTTTTTGCTTCTCTGTTTCTGAGGAGTGTCAGAGACTGGGTAGTGCATCTTTTTATGAGCAGCTTCATGGGAGTCAGGACATTTGCTTGTTATCCTGTGGCACCGTAAGAGGGTGATCGTCATGGACTATAAAGTAACGGGAAGTCTCACAGCCCCTCCAGCTCTGTAACACAGTAGCTTGCGCACACAGGAGAGAGGGATTTATAGAGTTGCCTTGTATTTTTTAACATATTTTTCTCTGCTTTTTATTTACAGCAGTTCTTGCTTTGTCCCCTGTCTCCCCTCCCCTCCTGTCTTGATTCTGCCCATTCCTTTTAGTGTACTGGAGCCCCAGCAGGGTCCAAAAAAATGTCAGTTTAGGTGGAGGAGCAGCAAGGATAAAGGTTGAACTTTGAGGTGTGCACAGCCCCCTTCAAGCACTATGTCTTGCCTAAGTAGAAGCAAGTGAGGGGTAAAAATCTGCTTTTCTAGGCTGTGGGGAAGGCAAGCAGAGGATGGTGCCAGGAAGGAGAGGAAAGAATATGAAAAAGAGCGAGTTCCTTGTTATCAAACTTGTCAAGCTATTTTCCTTATGAGCTTTTGGTAAGGCCCAGTGTCTTTCACTTATTTAAATAAGTATAATCTCTGAAGGAGTTTTGAGTTGCAGCTTTTCAAAGCAGTGGGGTGTAGTTCCGTTTTATTAGCTGTCATTGAAGATCTGATGCAGTCATGTCGGAGGCTGTAAATGCCTTGATGCTGTCAAGCCAAGGCGGGTTGCGAGCGAGGGTGGGTGCCTGCCGTACCTGGCACTGCCGTCAGAGCCGGAGTCTCCCAGCTGCCGGGGCTCATGAGCAGCATTTCCCAAATTTTGGCTCGGCTTCGGTGGCATCCATGAGGTGTCCACGCTCTGGTGTGGTTGAAGCATTAGTACAAGCAGACTCAGTATTTACCAGACAAAGAGGGAGGATTGCAAATGACGCAGGCGTCGCCTTAATAATTAGGCAGCTTTTGGGGACATTGTCTCTCTGTTAGTGTTGAGGTCCCCAGATCTCTCCCGTTCATGCTGATAAAACGACGTGGCGTTGCGTTGCTGCCTGCGGCTCGGCCGGGGTATTGTCTGCTCCCGTTGAAACAACTCCCCCAGAAGCTGCAGCAACGAGTTAACCGTCCAGGGTCAAGAAGAGGACATTAAATATAATCAGTAACTCTCTTAATCTTCAGAGGAGAATCCTCATTTGCTTGAATGTGTGTGCTGATCAAAGCGTGATAGGAGCCGGGATGCCATACAGTAACAGCTATTTCCCAGGGAGGGGTTTTTCCCCCCCGTCCTCTTTTTAAGGGCAAAAAGGAAAAGCACCAGGAATTTTGAATTGTTGGAACTTTTCCTCTGGTGGTTCAACTAATGCAGTGCCTGGAATCAACTGCACCTGACCAGCGCTTATACATGTTAACTATCAGCTAACATAATGTGAAGCCCTAGGAAAATAGGTTGTAGCACAGATGTAAGACACTGAAGGAAGACAGTAATTTTTTCCTGTAGATGGGAAATGCATATGTTGCCTCACTCACTTGTCATTACTGAAACTATAGGTAGGGACAAAAATAGAAACTACTGACAGCTTGATTTCTTCATGCTGGCACTGAGCTACAGCGGAGCTCTACAAGACCCTATAAATATGCAAGCGAAGGGAAATCCTACACAAGTGCTATCATACTGCTATAGGACTGAATAGAATTAGCTTTATTGCAACCAAACAGTATGGACAGAGTCTGCTTTTCAGAGCTTCCCTATCTCGCGAACAATGTAAAATGTGAACCAAAGGCAGCTAATCTGGCCTGTTTACTGGGAACAGTTCCAAAATATATTGTTGGAAATGACTAGAAAAAGCTTTGCACTGCGCAGCCCTTATGGTGCAGCCCTTTCTTCCTTTTAAAGTGAAATGTCCTTGCAGAAATTAAACACTGTTTAAAAAAAAAATAAAGGGGGGCCGGGGGGCGTGGAGGGGGGGAGAGAGGAAGAAAAAAAAAAAAAAGGAAAGGGAAAGGGATCACTGTGGCTTAAAGCACTTATTAAAATTTGTGGAGGATGCAGTGTGCATTGAAAATGCTCCCCCTCCCCCCAAACCTAAACCAACAAAAACAAGCCAACCCCATGAATAGCTCTTCCGAGCTTCCTGCACATTGAATATGTATGTTAAAGGACAAGGAGCCAAGATTCGCTCTGTTTTGCTTTGCTTGGAATATTTTTGCTCATTTGATATATGAAAGTCAGGGGCTATGCCAAGGAGAGGCTGGCGAGCTGGCCATCGCGGAGATTTCTGCTGATGGTTCGCAGTGGTGTGCAGAAGCAATATGTATCCCACTGTGTAAACGATGCTTCCTGCACCTACGAGTAGGGTTCAAAAGGTTCGCACGGCAAGAAGAGAAAAAAACTGCTGCTGGGGCTGTGAGTGGAGTAGCTGGGGTGAAACAAGAGTCAAGCCGAAATCAGGGGGAAAGGGACCCCCAAAACTGAGAAGGACTCCTTCAGCATGGACTCCTGGAAGTTTTCATCGTTATTTCGTATTGTTCTCAACAGAAGATATTATTTGTGCCATCTCGTGAGCCCTGCCAAGTATGTCTCCTCTCCAGAGGACTCCATAATCCTCTTACTTTCATTCACATCTCTAAAGCGGCTACTTCTCCCTCATTTTTATAAGCTGCTGTTGTAAGTTTGCTTCGTGATTTAGCTGCTCTCACTTTTTTTTTTTTTTCTTTTTCCGGAGATGGCAGCTGATAGTGAGCTCTTTCTTCCTTGTTAGAAATGAACAGTGTACACAACTACAGAGTAAACATTTCTATCTTCCTCCTGGTTCAAGCAAAAAAAACCTTGACCCCCATGCGGGTGGAAGTGAAATGTTTCCAAAACACACAGGCGACTGGAGAAGTGACTGTGTTTAAACCCCTCCAGTTTAAACACAGTTATCCAGGAAACCATGACCAGGAGAAGATGACTAGTCCCTGACGAGAGGTTTAACTCTGTGATAATTTGTTGGCCAACTTGTACGGTATTGTTTTATTGTCTGTACCATGGAGCGCTTACCTCTTAATATGCATGATAATAAAAATCCCACCGAAGTTTAAATTAGAGTAAGGCTCAGGGATCAGGCTTAGCTGTGATCTGGGGTCATTGACTCTCATATCAAGTCATGTCACCTTCATTAATAACTGAACCACTGACCCTGAAACTCAAGCGGCTTTCCTCCGATTTCCTAAAATTGTGAGTTTTTATTCTGTCAGCTACAAACTCTTAAGGGCCAGTGTGATTCCCACCGGCCGAGGATTTGAACCCGTCCTCCTCCCTGCTTCTCAGCTTTTCCGCTCTAAGCTGGTCCTTGGCTTTTTCCACACTGGTGTGTTCTACCCCAAACCGTGTCGTGTAGCGGGTGCCGTAGCATCCTGTGCGGCCGAGCGAGGGCTCCTGCCTGCCCAGGGCTGCGGGATGCTCGGTGAGGGGCTGTGCATGACACCCAGACCTTTAAAAGGCATGCAGGGAGCATTGCCCCTCTCCCTTTTGGCTGTTGTTTGGGGGTTTTTTAAGAGACGATCTTTTCTTCTCTTCCCAAATCAGTCTGATTGCTGTCAGTATTTGAAACGGGGGGAACGGAGACGCACCCATTATTTCACTGTGCTGTCCCGTGCACCGGACTTGCCTCCATCCCTCCCCCCAAATCTCTCCAGAGTTGCTAGAAGTGGAGAGAGCAGTGGTTTAATTTTCTGTTGTCTTGCCAAGTTAGAATGGGATTAAATGCTCTCAAGGTCTCTGGACTATCACTTTACCCAAAACATCCATCCCAAGCATTCAAAGAGGCATAGAGACTCTGCATAGCTATTTATTTTAAATGCCTGATTAAAATTTCATGAAAACAGGAAGTCAGGGGAAAAGAATAGATTGCAAGAACGACGAAATCCAGGGCTTTGTCATTTTTAGCTCAACAACACACAACAATGAAGAAAAAACCCAACACCCAGCACGTTCAATTGTAAGTAAGGGATATTTTCACAATCAGACTGAGGCCACTAATAGCATATTTTCTCATGGGCAGGGGAGTTCATGAACTAAGAATGAAACTGATTTTTTTTGCTTATTACACAATTTGGATTCTGTTTATAAATTGTCACCTTAAGGTAACCTAAAGCTGCTGTACTTAAACCCCGCAAACATTAGGGGTTTTTTTGATACTTCATTGGTTTTTTTCTATCTCAGCAGCAATAAATATTGCAATACCACATCCTTAATCAGGCTGCAGCTCTTCTGTCCCATTGTCTTTCTTGCTTTTCCATTCTTAAGCATATCTAATAATCTGAATAAATGGGAGGGAGCAGGGACAAAAGACTGATTTCTCTGAATATCTACCACGTGCAGAGGATCTTCATGGTTCATCTGCCTTCTAGAGTGCATTTTCCTTATACGTAGCTTGTGTCTTTTTTTTTTTTAGGAGGAAATATCCTCTTTGCTGAAAACATATGAATCAGAAGCAGGCTGCAATATGAAAGGATTTAGAGTCTTGTTGAAGTTGTCTTGCCTTTTTAGGCTTTGGGTAGCAGGACCTCCATTAACAGGCTGCAAACGCCCCTCAGCCATTTTCCAGGACCTTTGTCACCTTGGCTACCCATAGGTAGTCGTGGGGCACTTAGGAAACCGCGGTGTCCCAATCTGTGCCCTTGTACCAATCCCATCACAAAGAGACGGCTGTTAAAATTCTGCATTAGCCTCTTGCTGCAAAGACAGCATGTGTAGAGATCTCGGCTAGGGCATCCGTTGGCTCTGGGTATGGTATAATTATGATAGCTTAATGACAAAATAAGTTTTCACTTGCCAATGTCAAATTAATCCTGTCAGCATATACGTCACTGCGAGTGCGTTGCTCAGCGTACCTTACAATATGCATAATACCATGTCTCCTTGCTTCTGCTTCACATCATGTGGTCCTCTTGGTGCAGATGCTGCTCAGCCACTTACAGAGCTGTAATGCTACCAGGGGAAAGAAGAAAAAAAAACCCAGTATGATATACTGGAACAAATATAATGAGCCTAAAACCTTGGAAGTCTTCCTTTGTACATCATTCTTGCTGCAAACATTCACAGCCTTGTGGATTCCTCTATTATTTCAGGTGTAAAAATCGTATTGAAATTTGACGGGAATTATTGCCAGGGTTAGTTAATTGGCTGGCTAGGTCTATATGTGAGTAGAGGTAGCGGGGAGTCCACAAATGACCTTTTCCCTTGTTAGATCGGTCCCTGGCCAGCTGGACGTTTGGTATCCTGAGGTGAAGAGTTTTTTTTAAATTATAGTTTCATGGCTTTGCCACTTTACAGGACCGCAAGTTCCCCTTGTGTTAATTCATCGCATCGAAAAGGGGAAGAAAATGGGCTGCTGCAGAATGTCCCTGACACTAAGAAAGCGCGGCGACAATCGCCGGGAGACTTTTGCAAAGCAAAATACTGTGTGGCTGGGTCCACGCCTGCACACTCCAGTCGTCCCCGCTCCATGCCAACATGTCACAGGTGCACACCACAAGGGACAATGCAGCAAATGTAATTGGGAGGCAGGTGGCGATAGCTTGGACTCCGTAACACATTCATCCCAAGGTGCACTTGTGCATCTGTTAGAAAGTGAAGTAATTTTTTATTATTTTTTTTTTTTTTTTAATTCTGTTGGTTTAAGAGAGGTTTGAGCCGTAGGAAAACAGTTCCCATCTCCTAAATATAACGGGGAGGACGTTCCCAAAGGTCCTCGGAGACCGGGAGGGATGTGGGGTGGTGGCTGCTGAGCTCAGGGAAAAAGCGAGGGGTTGGAGGTTCACGCAGAAGCAGGTCAAGTGTTTTTAAGAAACTTGACAGGGCTTTTTCCTCCTTCGCTATCACTGTAATATCAGCACGAGCTTTTCCTTTTTAGATATCAGCCTTTTGTAAGCGCGTTAGCGCGGCAGGCTCTGGCTGGGCTGTTCACTCCCATGCACTCCATCTTTCCTGCATCTTTCCAAGAGCCAGAGCTGAGCCTCACCTTATGGGGAACCTTTGTATTTCTGCCCCGATTCCTAGCAAATGGTGTTTATTCCCTCTCTAAAACAACAAAAGCCCCCCAGACGCTTGCACTCTTGCAAGAAGCCTGAAAGCAAAGCTCCTGGAGCCGAACTGTAGCGATATCTGGGGTGGAGGATAACAGCTATAGAGCAGCATACGGAATCCCTCTATAGGGGAGGGCGACTAGTGCCAGTTCTGGGCAAAACTGTGGGGAACGGGATTCAAATGAGCGCACACGCGATGTTGCTGACGGACGAAAATGAACAGCAGAGTGCTGCAAAAAAAAATGCACGTAGGTTTTAGTAGCCTTTGGTGGGCAAAATCCTGCTTTTATACGAAGGATATGTAAACAAGACCAACAGCATAAAAAAAATACATCACACGCTTTGAATGCCAAACGCTTCATAATCCCTAGGAAAGGGTTTTCCCCGGCTGTTTCGGTTCCTAACTCCACCGCTCAACTCTCCTTCTAACCTGGAGTTGGGGTCTGCCATATTCCGCAGCTACGTGGAGCCGTTTGGGTGTGGGGCTGCTGGGAGGGTCCTCTCTTTGCTCCTTTCCCAAGCTCTGCTCTAACCATTCCCGGTGGTTTTTTAACCATTCTTCATCCTGCCTCCTGCATCCCAGCGCCGCTCCTTGGCTGGCAGTACAGCCAGGTTAACTCAACGCGTACGGTTTTGATAACCCGCAGCAAATGTTTTCTCTCTCCCAGAAGAGCGCTGCACTGGAAAACAATTTGCAGAAGACAGAAGCAGAGATCTGGTTTCATTTTTGGTGCAGCTACTAGAGTTTCTAGCTGTAAACCCTTATCAGTGGAGTCCTTGTATAGAGGCTCATCAGCAAAGATCCTGCGGGCGAACGCGGTATTATTGCTTCATCCCATGTGGCTTTTTTGATCAGCGCTCTTCTGACTTCTAAACCTTCTGGAGACACCCTAATTGGGTACTTGGAGTGGTTTGGCTTCTTGCATAACACAAGTTAAGTTTTTAGACTGAGCTTTGGAAATATAAAATAAAAAAAAAAAAAAACCCACAAAATAAACCAAAATAAACCAAAATAAAACAAAATAAAACAATACCCCTAAGTATCAGCAGTTAGAAGAAAAGAAATAACGTTCCTAATAAATAGATTCCACTTTTATTTCTTGGCGCGATCTAGGACAGCTGATGGAGATTGACACTCTAAGTTACATGAATGTTTTAAACGTGTAAAGAATCCTTTATAAATTCAGCTCTGTTTGCTATATACACTTTCCAAATTAGGATACTGCGGAGCAGACTGTGAAACGATGATTTACGTGACTTGAGGATTTTGCTCCCTGTGATTAAACACAATAGCACTTCCTTTGGTTCCCTTTAGAATGCATTTTTTCAAATGTATTTAAATGTAGGTATAAATGTATTTAAAATACAGGTTATTTCAACAAGAGTGAAAATATCAGGCAAAAGTGCGTTATTGAGTGCTGTGTAAAGTACAGCTAAGCATCTCTAGAATTGCAGTATTCTAAAGGTGGAAATAAATGTTAAAATTACAACTAAGGAAAGTGTTCAATATAATATTTTTTTCTGGCAGGAAAGTGAAAACATGGAGTTTTGTTGGCTCTTTCTTCCTTTTGCAAAGGATTTAGTGTTGAGCTTTTACCTAGCTACATGATATACTGCAGTGAAATGCACAGAAATTCGGGATTAGATATGAGTTGTAACATCGAGTAAATTTTATGTTGAGAAATTTAGAGCGTGCCAAACGGCTAGCTACACGGACAAAAGACTAACATGAATAGGTTAGAGAATTATTAGCCTCTAATAATAGATGATATACTATATATCAAGTAATGACTACTTACTATCCTGCATTTATCTGTTACACGATGTCCTTTTTAATTACCTACCCTGCCTCCACGGAGGCAGCTGGTGCAAGAAACACTGCAAAGCTCATGCCTTCTTCCCTCGTAAAACAGAAACATACTCCCAGTCTGTGTCCTTATAGTTCTTGGACATGGATTTCCCAGGGAAAAAAAGCATCCAAAGCATGTCTTTTTTGCACAGCAGTTTTTAAGGGAGGTTGTCTTACTGAAATCTTTTAGAACATGCATTGAGCTGGTGGAGAACAAAACTCCACCGATTGACCCCGACTGTGGCTTTTCCCTTTAGATTTTAATTCCTTCTGCTGCTTGTCTAGGTGAGGAGCAGATAAAAATAGATTGTTAGATGAGGCTGTTGCTTTTAATTGTATTCATAATGAGCATTCGCCATCCTTAATTCAATAGTGCAGTATAACAGGGAGGAGGGCAGGGTTTTTTAACCTCGTTTCCTAAGGAAATGAGATATATAGCATCCCACCACCCACCCACCTGGACCTAGTCCTCTTCTAACAGCCTGTGAGAGCCTTAAAAGTGGGTTTGGTAGGGGAAGGACGTCTCAAACATTATGCAGTCCTTGTGAAAATCAAAGTAAGTGCATGAAAAAGCTCTGTGTTGGTGTCTGTGCTAGGGACCAAGTAAACTCAGTCTTTCTCCATGCTGATGGCAGTCCACGGCCAGTGGCATCCCATGTTTGCTGGGGAAGAGCAGAACTGGGGAGGTGGGCACCAGGTTTGCTGCTGGAGCTGGGCTTTGGGATGGGCAGCACAGAGCATTGCCAGAGGAAATCACTTCTGCTCACAATGTGTTTTCTGGTAGGAGCATAAATTCTGTGAACCTCGTTTTGTGTTAATTCTCCCCGGAGTAGCATCAGTGCGGGGCAGCCTCCTAATTTTGATGAAATGGGGGCGGAATGAGGAGCTGGCTTGCTTTCTGGGAGCGGGACAAAGCTCAGCTGAAAACTTGCTGCCGTGCTTTCAGACCTGCCATGCCGCAGGGCACCTTTCCCCCTGCTGTGCCCCCAAAAGAGCAGTTCTCCTCCCTGCTCCCCTCCCTCCACCCTCTCCCACACCTACCGCTCTCGGAGCTGGCAGTGCATTAATAAAAAAATGTAAGTTTTATGGGACAAAGTAAATAAGGCAATTCATATATCATTCCTAAGACACACAGAAAGGAGGCAGAGAAAAATAACCACCCGATATTTTATATGAGGATATTTCCATGAGTCAGCTCATTTTCAGGTTTCTGGGCTTCCAGCTGCAAGCTCTGCTGTGTTGGTTTATCTTCTACTTGAGGCCTGGCATGTGCCAGAAGTAGCTTATAATTGGCTGTGTTTCCCCTTTGTAAATGGTAATAATAGAGCCTTTATCAGCAGAGAATGGCTAAAAATTTGGATGTCTTTAATTCCATCACAACTCGTAATTTTTTTCAGGACTAATATTACACGAGCAGATCTCAGAGCTCCTTGTTCTGGTCGCAGAGCTGACAAGAGAGGGGATGGGGTTTGTAGGTGGGATATTGAACCGCCCTTCAAATGCTCCCTAATCGGTGGCCCTGGAGCTGGATTTATCCTTTAACCCTTATGGCATGGGGTTCATTAACCCCTAGGCTTATGGAAAGTTGCAGTTGTTGCTGCTCAGCTTGGCTGAGAGAGGCTGGTGCTTTTCTTGTGGCAGCCCTGGAGTTTATTGCAGGGCAAAAACACAAGGTATTTTCAGTGCGTTTTAATTCATTTGAGGTTTTCAATGAACTCGCCTCAGCCTTCTACGCTCCTCCTGAGACTGTGGATTTCAAAATGAGAAAATCTAACTGAAGAAAAACAGCTAATTCAGTATGATTTCTAAAGACAACTATGCAAGCTTTACAGAAAATGAATTTTAAATTTGTACATGTTAGAAGAATTTGGTTGATCACAGGCAAGGAAGGATGTCAAAAGATTTATTTGGCCACTCACAACTTGAATTTTGAATAAACTCCGTCCAGCTGTTAAAAAAAAATGTATGGAAATACATGACTTGATGCATTCAAATCACAAATATGTTTGAGGGGAACTGCAATCTGTTCATGGATGTCCTGTGAATAGAAAAGATTTCACATGTGTTTAATATATTCTTTTTGGGGAATTAATTGTCCACCAGCACTGACAAGCGGGGGGATGGAGGAGTGGAATGGGAGCGATTTGCAGTTCTTAGTGGGAATTAGTGGCATGACTATATTATAACAATCATAATTAAGCTTTGTACTTGAACAGTGCCTTTCCTTGGGGAATCTCAAGGCACTCTGTCAAATTTATGGGGAGATCCTGGGGAAATAAGTGATTTCCCTACAGATCTGCACAAATTCAGTGGCGGGGCCGCACGCAGACCCCGGATCTCCAGGCTCCCGGGCGCTGGCTCTAGCTCGTAGCTGGAACTGCCTCATTCCTCCATCGCTGCCCGGGCAGGGCTGGGGGGTTCTGAGCTTAGGGGTGCCACGTATCACATCCCTGTGGGTGCTTTTGGCCCCCATGGGTGCAGGTGGGTGCTGGGGGCGGTGGTGGTGTGTCGTCCCCCCCCCTGACGTGGGACTGCCTGCAAGGGACGCAGGCAAGGGGTGGTGGGAAGGTGCAGGCAGGGACAGGCAGCACACACCAGAAAGCCCTTTTGGCAGCAGCCTGAGCTTAAATGGGCTGGAAAATACCAGTGGGAAAATGCATTTGGTCATTGTATGACCTTAGGGACGTCCTGACTCCTCCAGGCCTCAGTTTACCCACCTGTACAGTTAATATGATGGCACTGCAAGGGGACTTGTGGAGATGGTGGTTTTTATGGCAAAGGGAATGAAAAATTGGGGGATCTTATCTAGGGAATGCTGTGCATTCACCATCATTTGAAGTTTTTCGTCAAGGCTGAAGTGCTTACCGGGAAAATATGTTCTACTTGATCTCAAAATTTAGGGTTCGCGCAAGAAATACACAGGGAAATTACTTATGTGTCATGAAGGAGGAACTGACGAGATGATTGCAGGGGCCTGCCCTGCTTAAAATTCCCAAGGTTAAAAATCTGTGCCATTTAATGTTCCTAACATGCTTTGAGATCTTCAGAGGCAAGGTCCCTTTGGACTCAATAGGATGAATTAGCCTCCTTGAGTAAGCTGATTTGAACTTTGCGCGTTAAGACAAGGCACATATTACATTATCGGGTTGTTTGTTCCCTTGGCTGGTTTCACCAGTTTGAGCAGCCTGGTGGAAAAACGAATGAATTCACTCGACTCCATAGACAGAGCAGAGTCGACAGTAAGTTCTGCGTGTAGGTTCCTGCAGAGGCTGACAATGTGTTTAAAAGACAACGGGACTTATATTATTGAGCACGTTTAAAGTAAGCAGTAAAGCCTTAAGCATTGATTTGGTGTTTTACTGGAACCAATAGAGACTTAAAAATAGTGGTTACAGGCTGAAAAGCACAGCTCTGGTGAAAATCCCCGTATTTGTGTTGAATAAATCCTCACCCCAGTGGGAGCAAGCTGCGTGTGGAGGGGAACACAGTTATCGGCCTCTGGTGGTTAGGTCCAGGCTGAACGTTTGGCTTGATGACAGGCAAAAGGATGTTTTTGGGTGCGTGTGAAGGAGCCTGTCGAGAAGCAATGGGTGCTGCTCCTCTGGATGGGAGCACATGGTATATGGAACTGGGTGGTTGCTGCTGTGCAGAGAAATCCTCCCCCTCTGCCCCGGGACCAGGGGACCCGGCGGTGGCACGGCGAGGGGCATCACTGTCCCGTGGCACTGCTGGCATCTCCGCAAGCCTCGGGGCAGAGGACCAAGGGTATCCCACCAGAACTGGGACAGTTGGCAATCCTCGTTCTTGTGCAGACTGTGTGAAATGCACACCATTCCCCAGAGCTTACAGGCACAGTTACAAACGAAGCAAAGATGGCAGGAATGACATTCCCTTGCTAATTATAGTCTGGTCCCATCTGTATATTTGGTGTTATGTCACCAACTCCAGCCTGCTTTTTTCTCGCAGGGAAGTACGGCTGCAGGTCAAAGCTCGGCACAAAAGGCTCCAGACCTCTAGTAACGTTATAGTTACTTGTTTAACAGGGTGAAACAGCCACCGCTCTATTTTTAAGGGCTCTCAGTTGGAAATCTGAGAGCATATTGGCTAAGGTGCTTTTTGGGTAACTCAGCATTCCATATTTAAAAAGCACTTGGGTGTGGATAAACATAACGGAGTACAGTGGCTGCACATGTCATTGAACCCCACTGGCTTCATTGGTGACTTGTGCATGGCAGCGAAGCCCAGGTCCATCCCTCCTGCATGGAGAAGGTGGGAGAGCAGCCAGCTCCTTGGCCATCAATGCTCCTCTTGTCCACAGACTTTTTGGGGCAGTGGATAGTCTGGGAAGAGTTTGGGCTGTAGGACGTGTGCACCGCTCTCCAGCAATTTCCCCAAAAGATATGAGGACAGAAACCATCCAGAAACCTGGATCACCCCATGGGGTGTTTCCATTCAATCTTCTTGAGGCTCTCACGAGTTCTACTTGAAGCCCACGTCCAGTCCTGAAGTCCACAGTCCTGGAGTCCACATCCCTATTTCTGCTGTGGAGTTTCATGGCTCCTGCTTACAAAATCAAGATATATGGTTGTGATTTAAGACCTTAAATTTACGTATGTGAGGTGTCATGAGTCCCTCTAGAGGAGGCCATGGGGTCCTTGGTTTTTGCACCTTGTACTTATGGGCTGTATGGGTGAGCCTCGTGCTAAATCATATAGGACTGAGACTTTTAATTAGGATAGAGATGGGAGGCTCCAAATCTCATGTGATTAGAGAGTTCTCATAACTTTTAGATTTATTATAAAGTCTAATTAGCATATTTCTTACTTTAATGTCTGTATTGCCCTGTTCAGTGTCGGAAATCAAAAAAATAAGAGGACTTTGCTAAAACTTGAAAGCCATGAAGTGAAACTAGGCCAGAAAAAGAAGTAAAAGTGGGTGTTCCTCATTTAATGAACTGTTTTGGCTAAAAGCAATGAACAAAACGTAGGCAAAAGAAGGAAACACCATCAATAACGACAAGGAAACTAAAATCTGAAAGCCCTCCACCTTGCTGATTTGTAACAGAGGTAAAGGAAATTTTTAATAATGAGTTACCTAAGGTTTTAAGCCCTCCAATGTGCAGGCTTATATGAGGAGGTGCAGAAGCACTGTGCGAGGCTGCATCTCTCAGGACTTGCGCCTGGACCAGTTCCCTAAGCTGAAAGCCCCTGTGTGCCCCACGGGGCACTGCGGCATCGCAAGGGTGTTCAGGGGAGCTTGTGTGGCAGGAGAGGAAGCCGTCATCGAACCCGTTTTATGGGTGAGAGGCTGAAACACGAAGGCCACGGTGTCTCTTAAAGTCAAGGAGAATTTGTACCAGCAGAAATAGGCTTTGGTTTCTTGTCATGCAGGAAGCCGTTGGTGGAGTAGGAATTTAACAAGTTCACAACTTAACAAGTCCCAGCCTAGTGTCTGGACTACCAGAATAGATTCTTTTCTCAAATACCCCCAAACGCTCAATGCTTTTGTCAAATTTCTGTCTCTCTGTACCCGGTGTCAGCCTCAGCTTAACAATGAGGGTAGTCCCAGAAAACTTCTCGCAAAAAAGCAACCTATGCTCCCTGTTATGAAAGCAACCTCCTACTGTCTTGTATATTAATTCTGTGCTTGTGGGGCACTGTAGAGGTTAAATCTTCTCTGCCTGGCATGGTAATTTTCATTGCTTTCGTTTTTTGGGGACTTTCTCCAAGTTTCTGAAAGGCTTAACGCAAGCTATCAAGGCTCCACCTCTTTCTTGGCCCTGTAACCCGTGAGCAGTTCAGCTGAGGCTAGGGGATTTGTGTATAATGATTTGGAAAAGTTGTGAGTATAAATAGAAAGGAATTTGAGATGTTTTTCCCCTCTGTAATTCAACACTCAATAGCTTCCCCTTCCACCCTGCACATAAGGTGCTGTACCAAAACCATGGAAAGAATTTGCGGAGCTTCGGATCAAGGAAGTTCATAAGCTAGCAGGCTTTTCTCTCGCTTGCTCTTTTTTTAAAATCTGATCATATCATCTCCCTGGGGAAGAGCATGGCCAGAGGACCTTACAGATTTTCACCAGATCCTCTCACCAGGAGCATTTGCCCTGGGGTAGGGGCGGTCAGGGCAGCCCTCTGACCTCCTCTTACAGGGCGGAAAGGGCAGGAGCCTGGAATAAATGTCCAGCCTGGGCTTTTTCCTTCCTTTTTTTCTCCTTTCTCTTCCCAGTAGCATTTGCTGCTGAGAGAACATGTTCAACCTGGAGCTTAGACTCCAGCCTCAGCCTTCCTTCACCTTCCACGTCTCGCGGGTATATGAGGGCACGGCATCGGGTTGCAGCGCATCTCGGCCCAAGCTCTGGGACAACGACGTGTCCATCAGCCTGGGGACATGCCCTGGGACAGGCATCCTGAGCTCTGAGGTTGCCATCGCATCTGGGAGCAGCGCTTGGAGCTGGGGAGCCCCTGACCCCGGCAGCTCGGTAGCGGCAGGCTTGCTCTGAAGTGTCCCTCAGCTTCCTTTCTTCTCCATAGTCATCTTTGTCTTAATGTCTCCTGTGCCTTAAACCCTGCACGCAAATAAAATGTAAGCCTTAAAAAGCCTCACTTCTTCTAACAGAAATGTCAGCTTTTAGCTGTAGCGGTGCAAACTCCCCTCAGCCCCTGTGATTTCAGCACAGTGACGGGTCTCGCTTCCGCGCTCCATCCCCAAAGCCTGATTTAAACCCCCTCGTGCAACTCTGCAGTTACAGCTGACTCGGGCACAGACGAAGGGCAATCACAGCGTATTTTCCTGTACATTCATTGCCAGGCGATTGATGGGTGGCTTGATTTTTTTGAGTCTCGACTTCATTTTGCACCATGGTATTTGGGCATGCAGATTTACAAATCAGGCTGCGGCAATAATTTTTAAAGAACTCTTCATGCTTTTGGTAAAAAACCTGAGTACGTATTTGTTATATTTAGAGGCAATTCTGCTTATTGTCTCTTCTTACAAGTAAGCTTTTCACTGACCTAGATTTTGCTATGCCATTTTCCATTTGCTGTCCCACGTTACATTTGCATGGAAGCAAAGTCTTTTGTCTTTCAGTGTTCTCCTGTACTTGCTATTTTGTCGCCCAGCCGAAACCACCCTCGCTGGCCTGCAATGGTGTGATCAACTTTGCTGGAAATTATCGTATCGTTGAGGATCCTGGCTTCAAACTAGAAGTAAAAAGCTATTGTAGGTGAATCCTTAGGCTGAACAAAACTGGAGAACCAGCCAGCAGCAGAAGAACATGCAAAGAGAAAAAGGTTTATGTCTTTTCCAGCAGTAGGACTTTATAGAAAGAAAAGAAACGTGGGACAGGGTCTGAAACTGGCTTCCTTTCAGTAGAAGAGAGCAGTTCTCTCCCTGGATGTATATTACAACCATCACTAAAGACAGAAAACTGCATCTAGATTTTATTTTTGCTCTCAGTTTTAACATGTCATTAAAGAGATACCTGTATTGACAGGAAGAGTGGTAATGCTTTTGGGGAGTTGTTGTTATCGTATTACATGATGATGGTGTTTATTGCGGTAGTGCCTTAGGGCCAAATTTATAAACATTGTGGATGGATTACACGGGTATTATGCTGGGTAGAAGCATTTTGCTGTGTCTTCATGGTGAAATCCTGTGAACTGGACAATGTAAACAAATTAACATTATTAGAGAAAAACCTGTTTTTTAAGTCAACTTTCCCTGCAGACTGTACTTGGCCAAAGGACACTCGCTGTAGCTTTCACATCTCCCGTGTCTCTACCGTGTTCAAAAATGTTTTTACTAGCACATGTTAACCAAAACCTCTTCCTTTTTGGAAAAAAAACCCAGGCATGTTTAAAAATGCATTTGATCCGACTAGCTAGCATATTTTTAAACACGACCGTGTTATGTTTAACAGCGTGTTAGCATGTGTCAATTAACTTGTTTCCGCAGAGTGCTGACAGAAGTGCCCCCGCCGCCGCCGCCAGCCCCGCGGGGCCCCGGCGCTCGGCCGAGTCAGCAGAAGGGAACATGTGCCCACATCTCCGGCCCGCCGAAATTCGGCACCGGCTTTTTGTGGGCATTATTAGGACGTTAGCCTTCGCGCTGGAGGGCTGGATGGGGAGGCATACCTCCTTCTGCTGGCTGCGGTCTGGGGGTACCTGCCTGGCTCGTCTGTCCGCACCCCAAACGAAGTCTCCTCTGAGCACGCACGTGGGCTGAGAGGCTTTCACTGCACACAGTGAAGTGATTTCTTCAGAAATCTGAAAGATTTCTTCCAGACAGAATAAATAGAGACTTTTTCTCACACTGTCATGAGATCACACTCCTTCCCTGTGCCGGATATAGATGAGGTGGAGGAGAAAAGGCGCACGTGCACGTAGCCCCTAGATCTCCACTGCGCCCAGCCCGGGTGGTGAGGATGGCTGCGCGTGGCTGGTGTCCTCCACCTGCCAAGGCATATCTGCGGCCACGCAGGCTGCTCACCTTTCCTGCTCCAGTCCACACCGGCCAGTGCAGAGGGAACATTTCAATCCATCATAGGAAGCAGCAGTGAGAATTTTGTCCAGGAGGCTGGAACAGGCTGCTGGATAAAGTCCTAGAAGCACGTGAACTAACCAATCTTCTCCTGGCAGGACCTTCTTCTGCATCCCAGTCATGAAGTTGTGTGTGGTGAGAAGCCAGCGGGGTGGGACGTGCACAACTCGGGTCTCAGCAGCAGCGTGCCGCAGGGACGCGCGCTGCTTTCCCACGAGGATGTGAGAGTGCCCGTCCACGCGTGGGGGCTGCAGAAAGCCAGGCGGGTGTTTGGGGGGGGCTCCTCTGTTACCGCACACGTGGAGGGTGCGGGAAGGGTGGACATGCAAAAGGCAGAAGAGGTGGCTCAGACGGGAGAGTGGTGGAGAGGTTTTTGCTGGTAGTGCAGGAGCTGGGCTGTGCTGTTGCGTGTTACTGGTGAGCAGCGAGGAGGAGGTGCTGGAGGGATGGGAAGCTGGGTATCTTCCGGGAAGGCATGCTGGTGAGGAGACCAAAATGCCCAGGAGTCTCCTGGGCATTTACCCTGGGAATTTCTGCTGCAGTGGTTCACGTAGCCACCCCCAGACTAGTCCTGGCAGGGCTGGTGTCCCTTGTCCTGCTGCTTCCCCGGGGGAGCCTGCATCCCTGTCCCTGCTGCTGCAGGCTGTGCAGGGTACCCGTCTCCCAGGCGGAGCCCGTATGCGGGAGCAGCCTGCAGGTAGACAGACCCACCTCTGCTGCCATTCCTCACCTGGGGAATGTGGGTAATCTTCCTTCTTCGGGTCGTGGTTACTAAAGGCATGAACGATTCCCATGTGTTCTCTGCAGTGCTAACAGGATCGGTAGAAATACCTAGCATAGACAGCGTCCAAAAATAGGTCCCTTGTCCTGCCAACGTCTTGCACATGTCCTTAACTTTCCTGCCCTGGGAAGGAACTCCTGGCACCCCGCAGGGCAGAAGAGTTTTTCCGTTCACTTCAGCGGGTGCGGGATTTCATTCTGCGTTATAGACCAACGGATTTTAAAGGGATTGTCCACCAGGCACAGTCAAGCTCTTTGCAGGGTTGAAGTGCTTTATATTTTTAGCATTGACATGATGATCATGAGGGGAAAAGCGTATGTTTTTCCCCTGCTCGGACAGCATGGTCAGACGTGCTGCTCTGCCTGTAGCTGCTCAGGGTCAAGTTATTACTGGCCCTGGACCATTTCTTTCGGGCGCTGCACCTTCCTGCCATACAGCTTGGCTGCCGTAATTGGTGTTGTGAAGCTCACCCACGCCGGCCGAAACACGTTTTTGGAAGTGGGGTTTTATAAATAGACCACGTGGACAAAGGGTGTCTGCTCCAGAGTGGTTATGGGGCCAGGGATTGGAGGTCGGGGCAGGGGAGGGAGCCCAAAATCTCCCGGTGAAACGGCACAGCCCTCTTTGCAAACCAGCAGCCATGGTGCCGGCAGAGCCTGCGGCAAACCTTTGGCAAAGGGAAGGATGGAGAGGCCACGACCTGGGGTGTGGGCACTCGGCTATTTTCTCCCTGTGAGACTGGCTCCCACAGCTTCGCTCATGCAAAGATCCCTGACAGATCCCATCTAAATGAGTAGCTGGAAATTATGTGCTCCCGCCCTGGTTTGGGCTGGGGCGGAATTTCACCGGCTGGGCTCAGGGAGTAGGTTTTGCTCCTGAATGTAATTAAGAGCGTCAGAACCTGGCGCTGTGGGATCTAGCCCATCCCTGGTAGTCAGGGTGATTGACGTTGGATCCTTTGATTTCTCCAGAGGCATCATAATATTTTAAACTTATTATTAATTACAAGTGTATTAATCTCTGAATAGTATTAACAGTATTTCAAAATATTATAATTTTATCTTAGCCGACCCACTGGGAGAAAAAAAGTAGTTTTGGATGAACTGAACAACTTTATAGACAGTGCGCTTTATAACCAGATGGATTTTCCCTAGTTAGTTCCATTTCTAATATTGGCGGAAGATTAAAGATACTGAATCAATGGCTGTAAAAGCTCACATTGCAGTAAATGAGAAGAGCAAAATTTCATTAGAGGCATAAATTGTAGCAACTGGAATGCATGCAACTTATTTTTAGTATTCTAGTGACAGTCACTCTTGAAAGTCTTTTTTTTCCAAATGTTTTCTTTTCTCAGATGGAACAGAAAAAGGAGAAAATGACCTCTAATATTTTGAAATATAGAACTAATTACAGTAGGGAGTGATCCTGAGCCCACTGAAGTCAACAGCAGCATTCTTTATGACATTGCAGGATAGTGCCTCTATTAAGAAATAATAAGGAAATGAGATACTTTAAAGACAGGGGTTTAAAATGAACTGGCTCTGTTGGCCTCTTTTGTAAAAATACCTTAAAGCCACTTTTATCAAGTCAAAAGGTTCATTGAAAAGAGAGAAATTAAAAGATGCCGCTCGTGGAGCCTGGCAAAACATGAAGTTCGTAATAAATATCTCTCCAATCCAATTATAACATTCAAATCAAGGAGAGAAAAAAAAAAAAAAGAAATATAATGAAAGCTTTCTTTCTACTGAAAAAGTCTACTTGGAGGTGTCCAGACCTAAGGGAATTTCCAAGTCAGCATTATAGCGGGGAAAAAATGTAATGTAAATGAGAGTGAAATAATCAAATTTTTCTGGTGGAAATAAGTGCAGTTGTTTGATGTAATTTTGACACGCAGCATAATTTCAGCATCAACACTGAAGTTTAAAGGATCAGTGTGTCTTCATGAGATATCTATAAAGAAAAAGGCGTTCAACAGGAAAATCTAAATCAGACTTCGGTACGCATGTTGGGCTGCTCTCCGATAGAAAGCCTTCTATTATAATAGTTGCAAATAGAAAAATAGAGATGACCCTTTTTCAGTAATTTCTAGGCACCCTTTCCACTTGAAAATCCAGCATGATTATGGTATATAAATCACAAGAAATGCAATGTGTGAATGTTTCCATGCTCACAAAATCAAACTTTGTTTTATGCCTCCAATACCAGCTCAGCCATTTAAAGATGCTCACCGGTTTTGGAAGCGAGTTACACTGGGCTCATGTCACCATGTTTACTGCAGATGTAATTTTTAATATCATGGGGATTTATTCCAAACAATTAAAACAATTAAAGCAGGGCATGTCTTCAGCATTTTACTCAATCTTGTAGCCCGTATGAAATATATTTGTAATTTTGGGTTCATTTCCAAATGGAGACAGATTCACACACCCTCACAGCCAAACTCAGCACAAGAACCAACAATTAAATGAAGCCTGAGATCCAGTCCAAAGGAGGCATATACTCCATTTAATTTTTAAATAGCTTAATTAATAGTTTCAGTTAAAGCAAAGAAGTGAAAATGGGTCAAACTATGTAAACATTGGTTAGAAAAACACACTGTCCAGCCAAAGCATTGTAGAAGTGCTTTTAAGAAGAATGGTCTTTAAATTTAATTTAAACATGGTTTTCTAACTTAGGTAAAAGCCCAGTTCAGACAAGGCCCCAGCCACTTCTTATGCCACAAAGAATTACCGAGGTATGCTGAGAGTTTATTTAGTCTTTGCTTGTTCCGAGGCTGTGTTTCACTCTGCAGTCATCATTTTCTCCTCGCTGTCAGCATGTTGTTACCTCTCGGCAGCTCAGAATTCACCGAGAGCCTCGGTGTGTTCTGCAGCTGAGTTTAATCGCCGGTGGGACCTGTACGAATGCTACAAAACATTGTTCACAAATATTTACCGGAATTTTGAAATGAATTGGGGTAGGCTCTGCTATTGCACTCTTAGTGTTTGCTTTCTGCAAACACTGAGGTTCAAGTTCTTATTGACACGGCTGTGATGGATGGCATCCCTTACATAAGGCTCAAGGCCAGGAGGGTGCTTCTGCGCCAGAGCCACCGGGGAGTGGAAGCAATACCACGTGCCTTATCTGACCAGTCGTCGCTAACGAGCAGCCCTCAGATAATGGGCAGATACAATTACTGATTTGTTAGTAGCTCCTGCGTCCCAGCGGGACAAAATTATAAAATTCAGAAAAATTCTTTCTCTGTTCCGGCGAACATCTGTATACAGAGAAAGGGACGTTCTTAACTCACAAAATATTTCTTGCAAAACTTTTCTTTGCCTCTTAGGTTTCAGCTTAAATGAAACAAGGATAAAATAATTTGAAAGTGGTTGAGAACGTTATTTTTAAGAATTCTTTTTTTATTATGCAGTAGCATTTACATGACTCTCTCTCTATATACATATGTTTGCAGTTTGAAGTTTCTGCCCCAGTGAGGACGGTGAGTTCTCTGCAGATTTGCTGATTTATGGTTAGCTTCCAGGATCTTAACTTTTTGGTTAGAACGACTGGAAGGCTTCCATTTGTTTGGGGTTTTTGTTTGCTTTAGTCTGATTAAGTTAACAAAAAGAGAAAGGCGGAAGAATGAAGAATCAAAATTACGGGTGATAAAGACCAAGACTGGCTCAGTTTCGGCATTACAGTGCATTGCTTTAGCAATGACATCCTGATATCCTCCCTGACATCCCCTTCATCAGCATCTTTGCTGGTATGATAGACTTTGGGAGTTTGAGCCTAAGTTTTGGCCAAGTTGTATCACATGAAAATGTTCCTCAAATTCTCCTGTTGCACCTCGATGTGTGCAGAACAAGTCATGCAGCATAAATTGGCCATGTCTGGGGGTGTCACTGCTCTACGCCAGCCATCCCCTTGGGAGTGTGAAGTCAGGTTTGGGGGAGGAAATCCACTGCCGGTGGCTTTTTATGGAGATTACGGTTGGCAACGAAGGCAGATCATTGTTTTGGCCTTCCTGAGCTGAACCCTTGCTTCTATTGTAAAGGACAACATATTCTGCCCAGCCACATGAAAACCAGCTGGTTCTTCTCCCCGCCTGCATATATATTCAATATGCAAAACTACAACAGGAGACAACATCTTTTTCACAGGAAACAAACCAACGTTTTGGGTTGAAGAACAGCCCAGATGAGCTGGCCTTCTCCAGATTGTCCATAAAGTTAAATGTGTCAAAGGGTTCTCTGCTGGGCAAAGGAAAGATGTAGGAGAGGGTTTTATAAATGGCAGTTGGGCAATTAGTGTTAACCATCAATATCAGAATGGCTTAGATTGCATGATTAACTAGTTAGAGTTTTGAGCTGGCTGGTAATTTTAGATTAAATAGCCAGGCTGCCAGTGACTTGAATATTGATGAATATCCTGTGTTTTATTAATATGCATTCTCTATAAATTAGAGGCTTAGTACACAAAGAAGAAACCTAATGCTCTTGCTATTTTTCATTGCCACAGGTAGAGCTGAATAATTCATAGCAATTAATTTATTTCACTGATTTAGCCTTTTGGGGTGGGGAGGGGGGGGAGGGGATTTGAGCACAAGTAGTCTTGCAGGTAATTTTTTCATGTTTGTTTATTATAAATAACTCACCAAAACCATTTCAAGACTAATTCTTAGTTGCACAGATATTTTTTTTTTTTTGTATTCTTAAATCGAAGAAATTGGGAGGAACTTGGTCAGAACTGCAAGCAATCCACCAGTTATTACAAGAACCCAAATGAATTTTAAATTGTCAAAAAAGCACAGCTAATTGCAAATGCAACCCAGTTAGGACCAGACTCATGTTGATCTGTATTGATTGGTACAATAGCGGTTACATTGCATGTTTCTGCTTCTCATTTGATTGATCGTAATTCTTTACGACCAAGATTTTCTTACAAATATTTTTGTGTGCAGAATTTGCTATCTGTAGTTAGTCCCTAATGCATTTAAAATGGAATAGGTGAAATGCTGCCCCTTTTGAAGCCAAGGGGAGTTTTACCGTGGAATACTTTCCATCTACTGGTGGAAACATTCCTGAAAATATTTTTATGTGCAAATAGAGCAATAACCTGTCCAACAAATGACATTTTGTATTTGTGCAAAGAGTCAGAGTATCCAAATATAGATTTTAAACTTTTTTAGGTGGGTGGGGGGCTCATGGTGCAGCTTTAAGTACGAGGTGAAACGTTGCAGCACAAAGACAATTTGCCAATCCTGCGGCTCGGGGTGGCTGCAGCCCCGTTTCGGTGTCACACAGTCATATCCAGAGCAGGTAATATCCAGAAACACACGAGGAGGAGGAGGAGGCTGTATGATTACTGCCTCTCCCTTTTGCTGGTTCTTACAACATGCTGCACAGCAGTGAGAGTTGCATAGCACGCAATAAATCATTGCCTCATTATGCTCCTTCTGTAGATTTGTTTAGGGCACCTACTCTAGTACCAGCTCCAGAGGATTATTTGTTCTTCCCAGAAATTCCTCTCAGGTATAGACTTCTGTTTTGATTTGCAGGGGAAAAAAAAATAAATCTCAATGTCTTCTTTTTAAAGTAATTTCTTAGTGTACACAATAATTTACTTTACAGAACTGCCTAAGAAAATAATTCAGGCAATGTCTGGAGACAATTTTAATTTGTAGGTGGATGATTTTGTCAAGGGGAGGCAAGAGGTTAAAGAAGGTTTTCGTGTTTTTGTGACTTGTCAACATGAAATATTAGCAAATGAAACAAGGTCTTCCTCCCCTTCTTTCTTCCTTCCTCCCTTCTTGCCTGCCTTCCTTTTTTCTTTCCTTCTTCCCTTCTTTCTTTCTTTCTTGTGTACACAGAAGCTGATGATCCCTAACCTAGCCAGATTATGCTGAATTGTTCTCAGTTGTAAAAGAAGCCTAAGTACCTCATTTAAAAAATACTGTGAGGTCCTCGTTCACTTTTACTGTATGTCTTTAGCCAGCCCTAGTCTACAGCTGGTGCAGGAGGGCACCGGTCTGATTGATAGAATAAGGATTTTTGACACTTGGTTTTGATTTAAGCAGACAAATCCTCTTAAGAAAAAGTGTTCATTAGTTGGCCTAATTTCCTAACGCGGAGCAATATCCAGTATTGCCGATTTTGATAAAATAGTCTTTATTTAGCACTGTACCGAGCGAATGCTGGAACAACCTAGATTGTACCTGCAATGAATTTGAACGGCTAGAGCCGAGACTTTAGAGAGCAGGTGGGTACACTGCAACACGGCTGGGTTTTGCTGCAGTGTGACAATGTGATCTAGGATCGGATCCAGGCTCCCTGGAAATCAATGGAAATTCTACCCTTGACTTCAGTGGGCTTTGGAACCTGCTCCAGTTGAGCCAAAGTGGTAATGAAATGACTCCAATGTGGGGAGGGGAAGAATTTTCTGGCTTAACAGATTCAGCGTTTTGTATTGCTAGGTTTGTTTATGCAAGGGGTCCTGACTTCCAGTTTGAACGGTTTTCACGCGTGCCTTGCTCAGGTCCTCCCTCTGCAGTTCCTTGAAAAGCAATAGATTTCTGTTCTGCGACCACCAACAGACATCCCAGCTCAACAATAATTGTAGACGATTATGTGAAACTCGAAATCATGGTAAGCTTGCTCAAAATGCGACCTGCCCTCACACAAAAGCTCCCTGAGCTTTCTGAACCTTTGAGCAAAACTGGATGTATTCAAAGCCATGATAAAACGCAAAACTAAGTCAGTTTTGTGTAATTTGGGGTTTCATTATACATACTTCTGCACCATTGTATCTCAGAGACCTGGGTATTATTCTTATTTGATCTTAAAATCTTACAAAGGACCTAGGAATAGATGTGCTGAGGCCAGGACCAGGAAAGACTTTTTTCAACACCCACTGCAACCTGAGTCCCCCATAAACATTTAGGACTCAGCGAGAATTGTACCCAACTCTTTTTGATGGAAGTATAGTGGTGACCTTCTAGATTGATTAAAGATGTGACATTGATTGACTTTGAAGGGAGCCACATCCACCCTTCTTCTGCCAAAAAGGCAGTGGCTGCAATGTGAAGCCTCAAGAATGGGGCATTGCTCCTCCAAGTACATGGAAGACATCCAAGGGTAACGGGATAATGCAGATAATGGGATAGGGTTCCTCCCCTCCTCTCCCTCAAATACCATATAGCTAGATTTTAGCTATCCAGACTCGGGCCGTAGGAGACTTTTCTCTGATAGCTATTTAAAAGATGAAATGGCTAAGGAAATGAGCTCTTTTTATAGGTTATATAGGATGTTCAGTGGTTGAGAATGTCAAAAAGGACTGGTAATGTTGACTCTGCAGGGACCTTTAATGGTGATGGGGGGATGACGCTGTGAGGACCGGCGTGAACAGCACAGTGAAAGCGATGATGGGGGAAAGAGCTTTATTCCTCTGGCAAACCCACCCCTGATGATTTTACACGCTGTCACTTTGGGGTGTCTAGTTTGAGAGATGCTAAAATGACTCCATTTTCCAAAGATACACAGTATCTTAGCAATATCTGCTCTCTTTAAGGCACGTTGGGCTGGCGCTGAGAAATATTGGCCTCCAAAATTACCACTTTTGAAAATCTAGGCCACTGAACCTGATATGAACTATCAGAAACCAGAGACAAGGGAGCATTTATGTTGGATAATGCGTAGTGGCTTGAAAACTACAAATCAAAATAATTCACCCTTTTATGTGTAAATCTTTCTCTTTGATACACGAATTGAAAAGCTGTCTGGTTTCCTTGTAGTTTCTGTAAGCAAGCAGTGTGCGACTGTACCCTCTAGAATGCTATTTAAGTGTTATTTAAAGTGCAGACCTGTTAAGGTCAAGCAAGCTCATCTGTATGCTAAAACTGAACCCACCAAACCTTACACCTAAAACCAGCAAGCAAGGAGGTCTCGATTCCGCGGTTCCCTCCTGACAAGGGTGCGGCATGACAAATGGTGAAGCACCAAAAGATCAAAGTGCTTTTTCAGGGATAACAATAAAATCCGAGACGGAAAGACAGCAAGTCATGGTGCAGGTGTCTGCTGTTCCAAAGCAGTCTTTCTCAGATATGGCACCACCAGCCCCTTCCAAGGGGATGCGGAATGGAGCTGCAAACTGGCAGTAACAGCATCAGCAAATTTAGATCCCGTGTGGTGCGGTTTTGAGCCAGTAGAAAGACCGAAGAGTCACTGCAAAAAACCTGTGTGGAAGGGTTTACTGTAACTCATTGTATTTACCATGAGCAGATTGGGGAAAAAACCAAAACTCACCAACCTTTTCAATGCAGACATGGAAAGACAGTGTGATGTGTTTTGTTGCTATTCCAGAGTTGCTTTCCTCTATGTGAGCACCCATCCAGATCCTGTTGAAGTCAATAGCTCTCTTGCCTTTCAGAATGATTGTGCCCCTAAATAGCTACTTTAGGAAGTGTACTTTGCTAGGTGATAACACAAAGCAGAGGGTGGATGATTAACACCAATCAGGATTATTTACGAGAGCCTAGAAAACAATAGGTCCATAAATCATTGTCTTATCAATTGTAGTTCCTCCTGCATAATTTAGTCATCATTGGGCAAACTCTGTGTTTCACTCTTCGTTAAGTAGAGATCTGACTGATGTTAGCTGAAGTTTGTGGAAATGTTGAAAGTACAATATGACCTAGTAAAACAGTAGAGTGCTACAAAATCCTTTTGGTGGTTTTCAGCATTTTTTAATGTTATATATCCCCTACAGTTTTCTGCCAGGTGTATTTAGTGTATTTAAGGCAACTGACAGTAGCCTTGCTTCTCTTGGGTTACCCTTCAACTCTGTCTAGACTAGTGTCTCAGTTTGGAGCATGGGGTGGTTTGCAGTAATCCCCTGGTTGTCTCCATTTGTTGGGCACTAGTCCAGCTGCAGAGCAGCTTTGGTGCACACAGGTTCCTTCCAGAGGAGACCCAGTGGGGAGCTCTCTCCAAAAACAAGCCATGGCTTGGTGGGTTATTCAGCTCTGATCCGAGGGGTCAGCCACACCACCACAAAGTCCTTCAGGGTATATGTAACCCTGTTTTGCAAGAGGAAGGCTGTTAAACTGCCCAGAGCTCCCATGGCAACCTGGAGTAGAGCTTGTGCTATGGAAAGGGTCAAATGCTTTATGTGACACCCTTTTTGCTGGTGACTGGCAACTCTTGTGACCACTGCTCCTCTTTCCTCCACCAAGACTTCTCCTGGTTCGTTATCCTCTCTGTTTATTAACTGCCCCATCTTCTGTAGCTGTTCCTCCTTGCTGCTATCCTTTTTTTCTTCTACTTTTATCACTTTTTGTGATCCCTTTTCCAATTTCCAACCTTAGTCTCCCAGAAGACCTGGAGTGGTGACGCCTGGATGCAGAGGAGATCACACTGCTTATAAATCTGCACCTTGAGGAGGCCAAAAGTTTCTTCAGCAGCAGGAGGTAAGCCAGGACTGCTGGTGGGTGTAAGAAACAGAGAGCAATGCCACACGCATTTGAGAAGATGAAGGCAGCGTTCTTGAGGATGGAGACTTTGGGGCAGTGTGACGGTCCCGTACAGAAAGCTCGAAGAGATCTTCAGGTGGGAACACACCACCCAGCCAGCCACCTGTTTGGTTTAGTCCATGGACCTCTGGGGTCTGCACACCAGAGACTGAAAACTCTTGACTTACCCTAAATTTCCTCTTTGTGGACTTCTGATGTGATCGGAAAGGCACAAAAAATTCAATATATCTGCTTTGCCATAACTTTTTCAGCCTCTAACTTTCCCAGGACTACTTTCTACACAAATTACTGGAACTTAATTACATGAGGCTTAATTTCAGTTGCTTGGCCAACTTTAAAAGCATATATTCAAATTTGAACCACAAGGGCAGAATTTGGGGAGCCTCTTTGTCCTCTCGCTTTGTGTTAGTTTAAATGAAGAAACAGTGCCTGTGAATCTCTGCTTTTTGACACCTATTCCAAGTCAGTCTCCCTTCTGGAGAGACTTCCCAGACTCTCAGCAGTTTAAGGGGGAGCACAAACTACCCCTTACGTTATAGTTTATGTTTTTGAAACTGTGCAAACTATAGATATTTGTCTCCTGCTTATGCATTTTCTTGTAAATAAAATGTATTGAGACCAGAGATGGAGTTACACTGACTTTACATGAGTTAAGAATTTGTATTGACATTTTACATGGAAATGTGGTATTATCTGTATCTTTCTCAAATAGATCTTGCAATGTTTAATTGCAACAAAAAAAGAACGGGAGTGGAGAATCAAAGGAGGGGCATGGAGGTAAAAGGGCACAGATGGGGTGTGGTGGAGTTGGTGGATAACACCAGCTATCAAAGTATTATCTGAGAATTCCTATGATTAGGGTTTATTATCTTTCTGACCTCACCGTTTCATTATAATCCGCTGCTTAGGTGATCAATAATAAATGGCCTCCAAAATTCATTACATTTGCTCACTTTCTCTAGAATATTTTGCATCAGTTTGTTCCCCTCCATAAGATCTTATTCCTGTTAAGGCATGAAGACTTTTTGTTTCTGCTGGGGTTGACTTGTTCTTCTGATATATCAGTGTTTTTATTTAGCTAACAAGTATCCCACAGTAATTCATCGAGTAACACTTCCATCTATCACATTGGGATGATCAAGAATACATTGCAGCTGATGTGCAAACACTGATGTATATCTGGAGCGGGGCACCCACCTCCAACTCAGCAGATAAAAAACCCTCCAATAAGCCAACAAAACAGGGCTTCTTTTAAATACCCCAACCCGCTAGTGGATTATCCTTAATGCGTTGGCACCATGCCCCATCCTTCTGCTGCAGGAATGCTAGCCTGGCTCTGCAGCCCCGAGCTTTTTGTGTTACAGTATGCAGAAGAACTAAAGTGCAAGACTTATTTGTAATAGTTTATGGCACTTTTTATCGCTGCAGCCCAGGATCACCTTATTTCCCTCCAAAGAAGGCAAGCGCGTGATCTTGCCTGGTCTTTGCAACCATGTGGACGAGGGCTCCTTGTAGGGCTGCCTGTTGTTTCTAGGAGCTCACTGACATATCTTCAGGGGCTGAGGGTTCAGCTTCTTCTGCGTGAGAGAGGAGAGGAAATGACCTTCACCCAACTGAGCAGGGAACAACAGGAAACCCTCACGGTCCCAAGCTCCTGCCATTTCCCACCCCCCAGGATCCGGCACTCGGGGAACATTTTGATGAACTATCGGGTTTTTTGTCAGGGTTTAGCTGCTGCAAATATATTAGCAAAGTATGTTGATGATTCATGGTGAAATGGTGTACGCTGATTTAAGTGATGGACTAGTCATTCTGTAATGGATTTGAGAATTCCCAATCAGATTGTACTTAGTTTTATCAAGTAGGAAGCTGGCAGGCTGTGTTTTAATCAACTGATAGCATCGCTTGGCAATTGGCATCCAGCTAGTGAACAGAGTATTTCTCAAAGACCAGCTCGCTAAGTTCCAAACAGCAACATCCACTCAGATCTTTCAGGTTTACCTCCTGTTTGTTCTGTTCAGCCTGTTTCTTTCCCAAATTAAACTTTCAGCTGGAAGCGCAGAAAGATGCAGCACATACAGATCCTGTGCTGCTCTTTCACCAGCCTCGGAGGGCGAACGAATGAGGCAGAAGACATTTGCTCCATCCTGCAGGAAGCTATGTTGAAACAACATCCGGGATATAGCACAAAATCCCAGAACCACGCAAATTCAAGGATTTGATGCTGGCACAAGTTTTTGAGCACTCACACTCCATAAGTGCAGTAAATCTATAACGCAGGGTCGCACCAGGTAAGACATGGCCTTTCCCCCTTTGAGTCAGGCTGTTTCATGACCCATTATCTACTTTATCACCTAAGACGCACCCTGTGTTCTAACCTGTGCCAGTAGACATCAAGAGCGGTTTTCTTTCCTGATAAAACACATCAGTCTCTTCATTACTTCTAGGAAAGACCAGCTCCCATTGAGCATCTTCACAGCAGAAACGATCAGGTGCCATAGATACCTTAACTAATTTCCCACTCAGGATTTATTTTCTATCACAGTTATTGAGTTATGCAGCCATCTACACCCGTGTAGCTGCACTTGAGCACAGAGTCAAACCTGGGGAGCTGGTTTGTTGTGCCTAGCTCCTTTATAGTCGTTACTGTGCTTAGCAACCCACCTCCAATATAAATATATCTGCTACTCTGAAAAGCAGGCTTTGAAAAGCACCAGAAGGGATCACTCCCCCATAAGGATTTTCTCCAACATTGCAAAGCTGTTAGGACTTTCAGGGAGAGATTCTTCTTCCATCCAGCAAGGCCAAGGTTTCACCTCGGGCTGATGAAGCTCTGGTGCAGCTTGCTGTGATGGGTCATGAACCCCCATTTAACGATGGGTCCTGTCTGCGCTGCTCCTGAGCCATGCAGGCATGGAGGGAGATGAGGAGCAGCCATCCGTGCAGCTCCCTAGAGCCATCCGTGATATCTCTGCATAGGGGT
The DNA here is from genome assembly GCA_013398295.1 of Chionis minor. Classification (NCBI taxonomy): domain Eukaryota; kingdom Metazoa; phylum Chordata; class Aves; order Charadriiformes; family Chionidae; genus Chionis; species Chionis minor. The sequence goes on from VZSF01004381.1 coordinate 1,443,859, forward strand.
CCCATGGCACCATGTCGGGGAACGGCTCACTGGGTTGCTAGCTGAACTGTATAATCCCATTGGTTTAAAATTGGTCAAATATTTGGGGCGCTCAGAAGAGGCTGATGACTGAAAGGATGAAGAATAACCACACCCACAAAAAGTAATAAAAATGAAAGTCGGTATAAGTACCAGAGAGGAATGATTCATGGGGAAATTGTACTCTTGAAATTGTGTTGCAAATCCTGTGTGAGGGAGGTGGTGTGTGTAAGTATGTAAGGGCCAGACCCTGGTTTGTCCAGCGGAGTTGAAGATATGATGAAGATTAACAATCAACTCTGTAATTTAAAGGAAAATTTTAACTTCCATCTTTGATATTGTCTGTTGACCATTACATGAAAACCAGTGAAACTGAAAAAGATCCGTTTCTCCAGTGTCACATCTACCTGAGCACTTCACCAGACAATGCCACCCGGTGCAAGAGAAGAAGTTAGGTGTTCCAATGCCAGAACCACCAAAATGACATGTGAAATCAAAGCTGTCTCCTCTCCCTGGATTTGGAGAGCATACAATTTCCACAGGGTCATTTTCTGTGCAACATTCCTATTTGTATGTTTTACAAATTAAAATAAAAACATATCTTGCAGACATATTCAATAGTTTAACTTTAAACCAAGATAATTAATATAGCTGAACTTTATCACAGAGCGTAAGTAAGAGGGAAAAATCCCCCAGCCAGATGTGGAGAGCCTAATCTTGACCTTCCCACCAATGTTTCATAGGTGTGGTTTCATTTATTACAATGTTTGCTCACTTTTATAAAAACCCTGCTGATGGAATCATCTAATTTCCAAGAGCATCTCCAGGGACAGGAGGCCACATTACAATATCTCACATTATGTGTCATTCAGGCAATGTCTCCCAAGTCATAAAGCCTATGGAAAGGGAATGGCGCTTGAATAGCAGATTCCTCCTCCTTTTCCTTTTTCTGATCATTTTTTTTCCCAGCAGAGTGTACTCCTCCTCATGCTATCTGACCCCATGCAGGCAGGCTGCTCATCTCCATTCTGTAGAGAAACAGGCTCTGATGTTCATCTCTCCTTGCTCTACCTGACTGCCCCATCCCCTCTCACGCTACCTCATCTATAGGGTTTTTTTTCCTTCTATCTTTGTGCTCTCATTTATATCACCTCACTATCCATATTTTGTGCGTACGGATGCTGCTGTGTGAACTGGTGAACTGGAGCACAGAACTGATTCAGCTGACAAAATACCTGAAAAAAGCCCAAGTTTCAGAGCAATCATTTCCCTTGTCTGAGTAACTCCATTTCTGTCCAAAAATTTGTGCTGACACCAGGTCAGGATGGGTAAAAAAAGACAGACCTTCTCCAGCCAGCATCAGTGCTAACTCATGGGCCTGTTGCACTACCACCTCTATTTTTTTTCCAGCAGTTTCAGGAATTTTGGTAAAGAGCTCAAGGAATGGTTATATGGCCATAAAACATTTTATTGATCCATTCACGTCCACCCAGCCAGCCAGGGCTTCGGTTTTTAAGACTCCTTCCCTATTATCATGGAAACTTGCTAATCACCGTAGAAGCTTGCTAGCAATTTGTTTGAGACACGAGTTCCTATGTAGCAAAGCATTTGCAGCTTGCATAAATCTCAACGTGCAAATACGTGGGGTCCTTTGAATGAAAATGGGTTTTCTAGGAGATAATCCTGTTGCTCTAGATATTATTTTGACACCCAAATCTAAGGCCAAGACCTCAATCCTGGGTCACCCAGTTAACCACAAAGGCCGTAATCAATTTTATTTTGTATGGTAAATCCATTCCAGGTTGCCACTCCCTCTTCATGTTGGAATTGTTCACCGAAGTATCTGGTTTGATTAATACCAGATTATTGTGCCTACCAGTGCACTTACAACACAACTGTGCAACAGGAAAATAATCCTGGCCTTTTTAAACATTGAGGGTAGCAGAAAAAAAGACCACGTCAGGACTAAACCAGTTCTGACAATTTCTCATTTCCATTTATTCAGAAAAAAATCATAATTGAGACTTAAAAAAGAAAGAAAGAAAGAAAAGCCCTCCGTGACTTTAAGTGTAAAATCCATTTTAGTAGCAGGAAGCTGTTATATGGTTAGAGCAGTTATTTTTATTGTCTGTCTGGGTATAGTTTTTAACTGCAGGCACAGAATAAATCAATAGTGTCATAAAGCTACTCTCACCCTCTGCCCTTTCTAAAGGGACATTGTTCAGTGTCTGAGCTGGATGTGACACCGACTACTGCTTTGATGCACAGAATTACGCCTCGACTAACATGCTAAGGGAGAGCTCGAAGTGCAACACATGTTTACCTCTATCTCTTTGTCCATATCATCTCAGAGTCAGCTGATTAAAAGCAAAAGCAAGCACAGACTCATATACAAAAATGCACAGAAGTCCTGCATCGAAAGGGGGGGGGGGGGTGTTATTGTGCTTAGTCTCTTGCAAATGGTATTTTCAATGAATTTGTCCATTCATAAATCTCCTCATGTGACATATTTCCAAAACTATCCCAGAAGAGAAAAAGTGCAGTGATTCATAGGGTAGTCCCCACAATTTAAACCTGACTCTAATCTGCTGCTTAATAGGAGGAAGGACGTAGCAGGATTTGACTGTAGGAGGCTAAAGCTAGATAAAATCGGCCTGGAATTGTGCCTTTTTAATAGCAAGAGTAGTTATCGGCTGGAACAGTTGGCTTAGGAATGTGGTGGATTTAGCATTACTTTCAGTCTCTAAATCAAGAGTGAGTGTCTTTCTAAAGATATGCAATAGCTTCAGCAGAAGTTACAGCTTTGATGCTGAAATGAGTGGGTGAAGTTCTTCAGCTGTGTTACATAGGAAACAAAACCAGATGATTATGATGGTCCTTTTCAGCCTTACTAATCCATTAAATCCTGGTTTGGGGCCTTTCACACATTGGGGTCTAAAACAGCTTTTTAGGTTTTCCGGCTGGTTTCTGCAGGCAATACATGTTCCAGAGCTGGGTCTGACAAACTCCATCTAAATGGGTGTCCGGAATTAACACACTTTATAATTTATGTATAAATCACTGCCTCTGAATGTAGTTCCAGATCCATTTTCCCATGCAGCTGAGATCACTTTGTCCGTTCTGCGCAGTGGGGATTTGCCTTTGCAAAGCAAATAGGCATCAGTGAGAGATCTAAGCTGAAATACGCACCATGCACCGCTGGGTACCCCGAGAACACTCGCCTCTAACGCGGGCCACGGGGAAGGAAACCTTATGGATTGAGTTCTCAGGAGCTTTATTGTCAGAAATGCCCCTTGTCAAGTTAATTCATCACTCCTCTCCTTGCTTGTGCATTGCAACTTCCTCCGGTTGGCACTTCTGACAAAGGCATGAAAACTGTACTTGTGCTGCAAGTGGGAGGTGGAGACAGAGAAAATCTGTGCTCTGTCTGTGGGACTCCGTGCCGAGACAGCTCTATTTTCACATCTAGTCACAGGCTGATCCGTATTACCTCGGTATTTGTTTTGAGGACGGCTCTCAAGAAATGGAATTGGAGTTCAGATTCAGGAAGATTAAAGAAAGTAACCCCCAAAAATAATGCAGGTGGTTTCTGAAGGTAGCGCAGCTCACGTGTAGCTTAGTGCCCACCAGGCAGAGAGACCGCAGGAGTTTGCACGCTCCTCGGTGAGCGTGGAAGTTGTTGACTATGAATAACATTCATCTGGGTAACCTAATCTTTGTTTTCCTTCTCTCTGCAAAATGCTTAGTGCCAGATTTTGATGTCTATAAATACTGATTTGGATTTCCCTTCCTTCCCTCCCCACACTCTATTGAAAGCGAAGCCGTCTCAGCCCAGCGCCAGTTGCTGACTCTTTCCCTTCGGCTCTTCCCCGTCCCCGCGGTGCGTGAGCTCGGTCGCGTGCAGCCCCTCGGCTTCCCCTCGGCACACTGGCACTTGGGAACCAGAATAACAAATGTCGGGGAACAAACGAGGCCCCAGCGGGTATGAAAAACAGTTTAGAAAAAAAAACCCCCATGAACTTCCCGGATTCTCAAACTTTTTCGTAAATAGCCAGTGGCCGCCCGAATAGCAGCAAGCAGCAACAATAATAATAAATTACAGTAAATATCATGCTGCCATAAGTGACAGCAAACCAAGCCCACTGCTGTTCAGAAATGAATTGGAGAAAATATTTCTTAATCTCTTTTTGTATTATTCAGCCAGCTGTAATGATTTATAATACTCCGAAGAAGTTGCTGTGCGGAGTTGTTTCTTAATCATCCGTCTTAGCATCGTGCTATTATCCGCGTGTGTCTGCGCTTTGGCGGGGGCTGCAGGGGGCTCGATGCGGTGGTGTCACCGTCAGCTGCCGCTGCTTCGGTGCACAGTGGCTGCACGTGTGCCAGGGTTGGGGCCGTGAGCGCTCCCTCTGGGAACAAACCGATTTAGTGCAAGGGACCTCTCAGCCTTTCTCCGGGACCCTGCTGCCTTTGGGGACAAATGTGCTACCAGGAGGAGATCATAGAATCATAGAATCACTTGGGTTGGTCCAAAGTGGGAAAGCTGTGCTCAGCTGTTCATAACAGCACCTTGAATGAAGGTGTCGCCCCAGAAGCTGCCGGTTTGAGCCCATTTGGCTGTAAATAATCCATGTCCTGTGGACGTGGGGGGCTTCGGTGCTGGTGCGCGTCGCATGGATGCCCTGCAGACGGGTCTGCGAGCGCGCTCGTTGTCAGCGCAGGAAAATAAAAGGGTGGGGGGATAAATTAAACTGGGAACACGGTATCAATCGCTGCTGTCTTTGTCAACTTATTACCGAAGATTTATACGTGACGCAGCGAGGACTGCTCAGTGACACATTTTAATTTAATTAAATTTCCTGTTGGATTGATGTCTGATCAATCAATAATGTTAATGTTTTTGCAATTTAGAGATTAAAGCTTGGATGAGCGGATATTGAAATACTCTCACATCCAGCTGCCTGGGAACGTCTTCTTCTGCTTCCATTTCTCAGAAAATCTCTTTTGGGTGAGGATGCATCCTGGGGCTTGCCATGCACCCACACCAAGCCTGAAAGTTTTGCCCCATCCTGGCAGAGGGTGAGGGAGCCGTGCTGCAGTATCACTCCTCGGAGAGACAGAATTGCACGGAGACAAGAGCTGGGTTTGTGCAAAATCCGTAGATGTCTGTATATTTTCTCTCTGATGTTCAATATAGGAGAAAGTTTGAAGAACGTGGCGTTGCTGATGTGATAGTTCCCTTTGCTACACTCTCCTTGTTCTGGGAATCAGCAGTGTAGAGGATTTCATCTGGGGGTTTGAATCTAATGGCCACCAAGGTGTCTGTCCTCCCTGGGTCCTCTCACCCCCTCTGGATCCCACTCACTCCTCTGACCACCACAGCTTCCTGCAGCGATGAGTTCCCCAGCTGAACCACTGCTTTTTAAGATGCCATCCAGGGGACAACAGGATCATAGTCTGGAGCTGAATTCAACACTTCTTGAAGCTCCTTGCCTGCCCTAATTTCTCACAGATTGAGAAATTGCTAATCGTGAGCTAATTGTGCTCCACCCTCTTCAGGCTGTGAAGATAAAGGCACTGTAGCACATCCACAGAACCCTTTTTTTCCTCTTACTGCCTTGTTTCATTTAGTGCCTCAAATATTTTAGTAGTGAGGTCAGGAAAGGCTTTAAGTTATTCAGGGCAGTTATTCTATGCTGACTTTTCCATGAGGCCTTGGGTTCTTACACAGCCCTTTAGAGACTTACGACTCAAGGGGAAAAAAAATAATCCGCATTTTCAAACTTGTAGAAGTGTGAACCCAAATTTCATCTGAGTTGCAGCCATGGCCATAATCTCAGTAAGTCAAAATCATTCGTCAGATCTTAACACCATCGAAACTTGGACGGTGAGAAATCCCAGCCTGGCTCTGAGGTCTTCAGGCTCAGACATCCCTCTCCAGCCTCCAGGTCTGTACCACAGCTGGCTTTGGGCTACGCGGGGTGATTAGATGTAGCTTGTAATGAGGGGAGCCTTAAAAGGGCCATTTCTTTACCCAGCTGTACTTTAAGATCTTTAAAATCTATATGTGTTCTTTCCCTTAAAGATGCTCTGGTGGCTGCTTGCTGTGTACCTGTCCCTCAGACAACCCCAAAGTAACCCACAGAGGGAAGAAGGCAGAGAGAAAGGAGGAGGGGGAGAAGAAAGAGCAGCTCATTTTCCACTCTAGCACAGGCACCTGATGGGTAGAAGTCAGCATTTTTTTGATGGTACAAGAACTCGGTAACTTAAAACAGGAAGCAAGAGAAATACTATGACCAAATAACTTTGCCTTGACCTCTTCATAAGAGAGTCAATTACTTTAAAGTAAACTGGAACTTCTTGCTGGAATTTATTTGTATGTCGGTGGCTCCTTACCTCATTAGAATAGCTATATTCAGAAAGCTGCCAAAAGATGTGGGCAGGCCGTAGGGCACAATGAAGCTAATTTGGGGGGAACGGCAGTTTGCTCTGCAAGAGTCTCATTTCGGTTTTTGTTGTAAGTAAGGGAATTCTTTACAAATTTATTTCTCACTGTCAAAATACCCTGTACTGCAGAGTTTCTTCCATGGAAATACACCGTGTACATTGGGTTTTGTTTCTTCCTCTGTTGTAAGCTCCAGGAGAAAACCCTGCTCTGGGCAAGAGGGCAGCCTGCCCAGGGTGCCCACCCGTGGCCGGGGGGGAGGTTGGCAGGGGGGGTGTTCAGTGCTTGTAAACATGTGTGGAAGGCAGGGGAGAAAGGGGTATTTGATCCTTGGAACAAACTGAAGGAAATAACCTACTGCTAAACTGATGATTTTTGTAGCAAATCAACATTTTTATGCTTAAGCCCTGATATGTAATGCTGCCAAGGCTGGTTTACACAGGTAGGACTGCTGTAAGTTGGTCCAGCTTGCTGAGAGATCAATGAGAAATCCTTCTCTCCTCCTTCTCTCCTTGTCTATCTCCACCTCTCTCTCTCCCTCTCTCTCGGGACTGTGGCTGCAGCATCCTCTGTGGTGCCCAGGAGCACGTGCGGCTCAGCGTGGCACGGTGCTGCAGCGGTGGCCGGGGTGAGCTAATGACCATCTGCTCCAGCATGGGGAAAAGCACCGTGAGACATTGTTAAAACGGGCAGTCCTGACTGTTAGGGATTTGCAGTGCGCTCCTCATAAAAAAGTAAACCGCTAGATTTTTGATGCAGCTTGTTTTCAGCAGCCTGTGCTGCTTACACCGTCTCCCAACAGCACCAGCAGCCAGGTTTTCAGCTCGTCTTTGGTGGTTCCAGCTAAGTTGTTTCACAGTCAAAAAACATGATAAGCCCTGAGAAAATGGTGTCCTGTGGAGCAGCCCAAGTTTTTTGACACATTTGACCACTGAGTGGTTTTGATCTAGAATTCCCTTTGTTGTTCAACGAGCCATCTCGCTCACCGGGGCACGCTGGATTAGGCCCTGGCTGGTTTGGTAGTTTTGGGGGACTTAGCCTGTGAAGATGTGACAGCATCACCAGACTACTTTTTAGAGTTGTTCGTCTTACCCAGAAGAGTAAATTCCTATAGGAAAGTAATTTATGATCTGGGAGGGCTGTTACTTACAAGCTAGTAAAATAACTTTAGCTGGACTTTTACTGCCTTCAGCTGCAAGTATCTGTGCTGAAGCCTGGAATGAGCCTTTCCTTGCTAGCTGTGATACAGCGTGATCTGTAATGGAGCCACATGGGTTTTTGGCTCACATTCATTGTGTTTCCATACGATGTGTTTAAAAAGAAATAACGGATTTCTACTGGCAATATTTACAGTCAAGTCACGTTGTTTCAGCAACTGCATGAGCTTTCGGTAATTTATGCATACGTACAATCAGGACGGCTTCTAGCTTCTTCTAACTTGAGCACCCTGCTTGAAGCCTGTTCCCTCAACTTTAGCTGTCCAAAAATTAGCCATCTCCTCCATGCCAGTCCTCCATCTTTGGGTGGGCTGAATCACCCTTTTGAGGTAGTTTGTTCTTGATGACTGCAAGTGGTGTTGGACTTGGTGCTTAATCTTTAGATCATTAAAAAACGTCATCAGAAGTGTATTGTATTAGAACCATCACAGTTCTTCTGCACCCTTCGCTGCAAAGTGACTCTGACCTGACTGTGCCTCAGGCACTGAGTGCTGTTGGGTATCAGCTTCTGCATGGAAATGGCCACAGTCCAGCAGGTGGGTGATTCCTGATCTCTTCACACATTTTCCCCAAGTAATTAAAGCCAGAGGAGCAGAGAAATATGGGCCAAAGCCTCCTGTAAGAATGATGTAAATAAAAAATGACTGAAGCCCATGCTGGTGCCCCTCTCATAGCAGAGCAGAATCGGGCCCATTTTATCCCTTGTAAAGCATCCCTTGGGAATGCTGAGCAAGCCTTAGCTGCAATTTTCTGTTTAAATTGGGTCTTTCTAAGCTCTAGAGGAAGAAAGCTCCTTTACCCTTTACCGTATTCAGCATGAGGAGATCTTCCGCAGTACAAATATTCGAGTATGTCCCAGTCAGCAAATTAGATTCCAGATTATTTCTTGTATCCCATGGCTTACTGCCTCTGCTTCAGGCCACAGTGTGCATGGGGAGGGCTTGGTGGTGGCATACAGCAACATTTAGCACTTTAATGCTAGCCACAAGTAGCCAAGGCCATTGGCTTTTCTGTTACACATAGGCCAAAGCAAGTCAAAGCCCTTTGCAATCCCCTATCATGTCTGAAGAAAAAGCACGTGTTTTCAACCTTGACATTCGGGAGCTGCCCATTGCGTCCTGAAAGTCATTGCATTTGTGATTATGCCCTCAAAAATAAAGTTTTGAGGAGCTGCGTGCCCTCCTGCTGCCATGCAGACAGTCCTAGCGTCCACCAAGAATGAACTGCCCACCAAGATCTGTGTCAGGCCATGGACACTTTTTGCTCATTATGCCTTCAAAAACTGGAAGAGATGAAAGAGAAAATGAAGCTGTGGAGAAAGCACCGGCAGAGGGGTCTTCAAGTCCTGTTGAGAAATGCTTAAAAGACCAAAGCTGGATGGTTAAGTTCAGACCAGGAACCTCAAAAAGTGGTATGGATGATGGAGAAAAATGGCTAGTTTCTGTAAGGGAAAGAAATCCTCTGGTTTCTACCCACATGCAAGAGATCTGGGTTTCCTAGGTGGAAGGGAAATAAAGAAGAGTAGAGATACGTAGGCTGCACTTTCCATGTACATTTTTAATTATGGCACATCTATCATTCTTAGTGTTGCCTTGAGCAAAGAAAAATAAAACAGCAAAAGCAATAGCAAGATTTCCACACATGTAGACAGTCTCAAAATCAATGGGAGTTCGGTATCTAAATACCTTTAAAAACCTGACCACCTGTTCCCTGAGGCCCCCCGTGAATATCACAACCTTAAATCCTGGTGGATGTCCTGATGTGGCTCAGCCCGTGGAAGGCAGGGGGGTGCACTCGGGACAGCATTTGGTTTGTAATGCAAAGGGCTGAAAAAATGTTCCCTTAAAGGTTGGCTGGCTTAAAGCTGTGCACTCTTATTCTTCAGCATCTCTTAGGTTGCAGGTAGCGTTTGACTGTGTGCCAGCTGTTAATGAGAGGAATCTGGTGACTGTCCATAAATGCAATTCAGTAAATGTTCATTACCTACCCCCCCAAGTTTAAATATTTTACAGGGGAATATGCAAACCTTCACTAACTCTTGATAGGAGAAGACGAACAAAGGATGTTTACGCTTACCCTTTTGTATACAAATAGAACCAATAAATACTCAGGCAAATTAAAAACCAGTTTCTGGTGAAGATGAGGGAATCCACTGAGGTTGTGCCATGCGGTGGATGAGAATGAGAAGTCTCGCCGTGCCTCCCTCTCCGGCCGGCCAAGCTGGCACCGTGGTGTGGGGTTGTCCTGCTGCTGCGCACGAGAGGTGGCTCTCCCAAGGTCAGCCAAGTGTTAGTGACTTGCTTAGCCAAGGTGACTCCTCTCATCTGCTACATGTCATAGGGTTATAAATAACAGAGAAACCTCCGTTTGATCAGGCGGGGGAAGCTGACAGCCCCCTCCCTCCTTTGGGATGCGGAAAAAATCACAGACGGGAGGAAGCCGGCGAGGGCGTGCGTCTTCACTGCAAACAGAGGGTTGGGTTGGTCTTTGCTCCTCTTTGATTAGAGTTTATTGGTAAAGCAATCCCATTTTTCTGCTCCTGGAAAATCTGGGCTGTCAAGGCCTAATTCCTTGGGCCTATCAAGTGTGAGATATGTTTACCAAGCCCCTCCAGGATTAGCCGGGATGCTATCAAAACCGAGGAGTATATTTCTACCAATGAAAACCGCTATGACAAGGTCTGTCCCCTGAGACAAACGGCCTGTTCCATGGAGGCTTTAAATAGGAGCAATAATGGTAGTGAGCAGCACTGAGTTGAATAATTAGATTGTTCTTCATAAATCCTCAAGTGAAGACTTCCAAGCAGGTCCATTACGTGTGTCGTATGTTAGCACTGAGCTTTATGTGGTGTGGACACCACCCCGCGCTGGGCTGCGGTGATGGGTGAGTAAATCACCAAAGATTGGGACAGGAGGAGTATGGCTCCTTCCCCTCCTGCCTGTTCCCCTACGGAGATCATCTGCTCTGAACTGCAAACACCCGTATTATTTATTTTATTGCTCAAAGAGTTTTCAAGAGGACTAACTGGAGTGATCTCTGAATATTTATGTTTTGTTTGTTTATATTCGGAGACTGGAAAACACACATATTTTGTTCACGTTCCCAGACTGGTTCATTTACTGATTCACTTAAAACATCCTTGTAGATCCATTGAGAGATAACTTCTTCCTCAGAGGGATGCAGTCGTGTAAAAGCAGCTCAGTATTATCTCCACATATTCTTGGTGGGATTTCCTCTTGCCAACTGAGAACACTCTTTTTTTTTTTTTTTTAAATAAATCTTTCTTCCTCCCTTCTCCGCTTTCAATTATTCAGATTTTCTCTCTCTTTCTTTCTCCTTCCATTAGTTATAAAAATAAATTCCAGATGAGCAAACGTCATTTAACCCTAACCCTGACTGGTAATTTTTAGACATTTTGGGGGAAATCCTGGAAGGCAGCTGAGGTTGCAGGCAGGGACGTACACCCACCCGGTGCACGATGCGTGTGCACGCTCAGGCAAGCACTTCTACTAAACCCAGATGCACTCCATTCTCTTAGAAACACATTTGTCAGACCTGGTTAAGCAATACTGGTAAAAAGAACAAGAAATCACGTTATTCCCCTGGGAACAGTCTATACACCTAACTATTTTGTCTGCCAGTACGAGTCTTGTGTCACTGTAAGGTTTATAGGAGCTGACTGGCAAAGGATGCCCTGATTATAAATAAAACACCCTTATTCCATGTCCCATGACTTTACGCATCCAAGCAGCTGCAGTGCCCTTTGCAGTTACCTTGGCTGTGGAGATGTGGCAACTGCCTTTGGACCAAACCCTTCACTATGGGTAGCTGATGGGTCCCAAAAGGGAAGGGACGTGTCACGGAACAGGGCCAGGAACAAGCCACAAGCTTTTGGTAAAGCTCATGGCCCGCTGTCAAATTTTTCAGCTTGCGCACAAGCGTTAGGACAAGGTCTGGGTTTGGGGGAACCCACCGTGTGCTGGTACCAGCAGCCTTGTTGCCAGCTCATCTCTCACTTGGCCCCGACGGAAAAAGTTCTCCAGCGTCAAAATACTGTCAGGATAAACAGTGTTAAACATTTTACGAGGCAATTTAGGTGATAATCATCAGGGTAATAGAATAATATTATCCATATTCATTTAAAGGTGTGCTGTGCTTTCCTTTCTGATTAGCGTAAGAAACTCCTTGCCCAGGCTATGAAAATAAAGTGACTGTGGGAATTTTTTAAAGGCACATTCCTCCTCACGTCGCAAGAGCATGAATTCGAGGAATTTCCTATCCATAAGGAGCTTGCATTCCTGGGATGCAGTGCTTGCACCCTTGAACACAAACCTCCCCAATGCCACAGCAGAAGCCAGCCCCGCTCCTTTCTGCTCCGCTTGGGCAGCCGGAGGCGGATTGTGGATTTTCTTAGTTTGACCCCGAGCTGCAAGAGCTGAGCACAGCCCAGAGTCAGGCCGCATCCAGCCAAAGGGGATATTCAGTGTGATGCCTGGGAATTTATGTACGACCTTGTTTCCTAAAATCTGGCCTTTCTTTAGGCTTGCTCTGCTTTGAGGCGAGCTGCCCGCAGGCAGGTAGCCTGTGTGACCGTCAGGCAGAGCCAGCAGGGAGGATGGAGAACGTCTTCCAGCGAGTTTATCTGTATCCAGCCTGAGAGGGGACCAAGTGGCTTGTGGCCCTTGGGCGTGGTAGTAAACTCAGTAATTCAGCTGATAACCGTGGTTTGTAAATTGGTTCATTAGATGTGAGTCCACCTGTTACCTCAAAAAAAGAAAAAAAAAAAAAAAAAAGTAGTTTGAGGTATTTTAATGTCTCAGGTTCTGACCTGTGTGTTGGTTAGGAGAGGAGAGGTCGAGCAGAGCTCTGGGCAGATCTAGGGATTCCTCTCCCACCAGAGGCAGGTCAGATGGCACAGTAAAATCCAAGAATCCTGCACCAAAAGCAACTTATGTTCTATAAAAGTGGAGTTAGGTCATCTTAACAGGGTCCAGGCAGGTAAAACTGGTCCCAGTTTGGAGACAGGACTGAGTCATCAGCCCCACTCCTTGTTGCACCCTTTGCTTCTGGCGGAGAGCTGCTGATCTGTAATGGAGCTGGACGGAGGTACCCAGGACACTCAAAGGAAATGGGAAATGTGTCTGTGGACATTAGATGATTCAGGGTTTGCTGGCAGCTGAACAGAAGTTTTCTGGATTTCAATTTTGAACTCGGGCAGCTTTATTCCACCCCGTTCCCACGGTGGGCACCTCCGTCCTCTTACGAGCATGGCTCTACTGGCATTTGCCTGCCCCAGAGGCACCCCGGGGAGTCCAACACGGTGTCGAAATCGGGGCACTTCACGCACAAAGACCATGTAAATGCCTTAGATACGTTGATTTTATCTTCCAGAAGGTAAGATTCAATTTTCAAGGTAAGGTACCTTTTTTAAGGTACCTTTTCAGGTAAGGCTCTGGGAAGCCAAAAGCTGGGTCGCCACCATCTGATTTTGCTCTTGCTCCGTGCGTCTGCTGGCTGGTGCAATGCCAGGTTCCTTCCCCCTTGCTGACAGCCCTTAGGAAAATAAAGGCAGCAGGGTTTTTATGCATCAAAACCCCCCTCTCTTAAGATTAGGAAGTATTTGCTGCGAAAACACAAGGTGTTCTTTGCTCTCCAAAGATTACTTTCTAAGCCTAAAATACATCCGCCCCCCCAAAACGTTTGTAGATTGAATATCCTAAAGTAGGTTTAATAAATAAAGACTCAAGACTGAAAACACTGTCTGTTTGCAGTAGGATTTCTCATTACATTTCATGCCTGTTTCAGCTTTATGAGGATATGCTGGTTTAGCTCCTTTCTGATGCTGTTTCTTAATGCAACCAGACTTTCTAGATTAGCAAAGGCATATGAAACAAATACCTGGAATCAGATTTGCAGAAAGTCTGTTATTTATACTAGATAATAGTTAGATGTTAAACCAAGACAAAAGAAATTCGCTGTCACAATAACAAATCCATTTTAAAATCCATTTTCGAAGCAATCAAATCACCGCAGAAACCCAATGACAAATACATAACAATAATGTATATTTATGTAGTGACTTTCACCCCAAGGAATCCAGAACCTCCAAAAACATCAGCGTGGAGGTGAATAGACCCCATTGAGTGACACCGGGGTTTCGGAGGAGCCCTGACAAGGTCACTCGAACGAACTTGCCTTCATCTAACAGACCCCCAGCATCGCAGGAAAAGCGAGTTCTGTTTCCAGTCGGGCTGCTGTGCTCGCGGTCAGTATGCGCGTGAATGAGAGGTGAACTTTGCCTCTTTTTGCAAAGGGCTGAACAAAAAAAAAAAAAACCAAACCCAAAAAACAAAAGCAAAAAACCGGCAGTTTCCCCTTTTAAGGGCATAAACAGGATGAAAGTGCTGCTTCAGCCCGGGGTTGTCTCGCTGCGGGAGGCTGCACTGTGCTCTGGATGCACAATCAGAACAGTTTTGCGAGGGGATTTTTACAGTCCTTTGAAAAACCCCAATATTTTTACTAAATATTAATGGAAGCTTGACTTGAAGTCAGCTTGAGCTGCAGAACAGTGCTTATAATAATGATTTATGTATTAAATGCGGCTGATCTGTTATTTTTGTTATCTGGATGTGTTTTTGCTGTTCAGTTTTCGCATGAACAGCAGCCAAGTGGCACTGAAGCCGGCTTTGAACATGTGCATGTGTGTGCATGCCATAACAAACACGGCTCATGTATGATGTTTTAGTCAGGGCCCTGAATAATCAGGCATAAGTAATACGCAGCGTTTCGTGGGATGTCATCACTCCATCGGTTTCGATATGATGGAGTCATCTGTAGCCAGGAAGCTTCTGCTGAGGCTTTGTGTATTATCTGCAGGAACTTCTCTGTCTTATCTGTGGAAAATTGATCCATACCGTCTCTTTAGAGACCTACATCAAATATTAATTTTGCCTATTTGTTCAATGTAATTAGCAGGTGTGATTAATCAATTAATCAATCTGTGATGCCTATCTGTGCCGCAAACATCTTGCTGTGCTACGCGGGGACGCCGCGTGCAGTGATGCCGCAAACGCCTCCCAGCTCCCCGTCGCAGGGGTCCTTCCTGACCCCACCTCGGGGTCTGCAGCCACCGAGGTCTGGTGCCAGCGGTGCCTCGTGGTGCCTGGAGAGCACAACGGCACCGGTGAAGCCTTCAGATGAGGACCTTGCTGGCCTTGTCCCTGCCGGGGGGGGCAGGGATGTGCTGGCCCCCTCTGCAGCCCGTAGCTCCGGGCAATGCCTCATTTTGCCTATTCCTGGAGGGGACACAGCAGAAAAGAGCTGCCAAAAGTGGATGAACTTTTTATGGCAGGCTTTTGGTGACCTTCCCAGAGCGATTTGGCTTGTCTGAGGGATGCAGGTAGGTCATGTGAAGTTCAGATATACCTGAAGTTTTTTAAATGCTTAGAAATGACAGACTTTGGGACTTTTGCTGAGCCGGCAGCAGACGACCACAGCCCTGTATTCAGGGACTCAATGACTTCTTAAATTTAGCTCCAGAAATGGTGCTGGATTTCATGGAGAGTGGGGAGTCTGGATCCTGTTGCATGAGGAAACAAGCACCCATGGGTGTTCCCATTCCCTGGGGTGTTTATTTGGGGGCAGTGGGAGCGGTATGACAATGGATATTACAGGCAAAGCAGAAAGACATGTCCCTGTGCTAAATTGCTAGGTATGAGGCTTTGCATTTCCTGGTGGCAGGCAGTGAGGATCTGGCAGAGCAGCGTGGCAGGACCCTGGGCTTTGCTCCAGCCAGGGGCAGGGAGTTGAACCAGGGCAAGTGCAGGAGCCTTCACCACAGTATGGGCATTTTCAGAGGGTCCAGAGTTGGTAGAGGCCATGCTGAGGGACATTACTGCAGTCTTCAGCTTGCACAGAGTTTCTTCCAACACTGTGGTAGCACCTGCTCTGCTTTTTCATAGAATCATCTAAGTTGGCAGGAACTTTTAAGATCATTGAGTCCAACCATCAACCTCACACTAACAAAACCACCACTAACCCGTGTCTCTCAGCACCACGCCTACCCATTTTTTAAATACCTCCAGGGAGGGCGATTCCACCACTGCCCTGGGCAGCCTGTTCCAATGCTCAGTAACTCTTTCCCTGAAGAAATTTTTCATAACGTCCAACCTAAACCTTCCCTGGCACAACTTGAGGCCATTTCCTCTTGTCCTATCACTTGTTAGTTAGTAGAAGAGACCGACCCCCACCTTCTTACAACCTCCTCTCAGGCAGTTGCAGAGAGCAATAAGGTCTCCCCTCAGCCTCCTCTTCTCCAGGCTGAACAGCCCCAGTTCCCTCAGCCGCTCCTCAGAAGACTTGTGCTCCAGACCCCTCACCAGCTTTGTTGCCCTTCTCTGGGCACACTCCAGCACCTCAATGTCTTTCTTGTAGTGAGAGGCCCAAAACTGAACACAGTATTCGAAGTGGGGTCTCACCAGTGCTGAGTACAGGGCTTTTTTAAGTAAAAGTGGCTTGATGGAGGTGCTGGGTTACACAGCTGAAGTCCGTCTAAGTCCTCTCTGAACCACTGCCCCCTTTTTAAATGTCATACTCTGGATCATCTCTGTCCTGTCCTGCCTGTTTTTCTTTGCTTTCTCCCTCCTATTGGGATTCCTCCTATCTTGCGCCTTGCCCACCATCACACCTGGAACAAACTCCACATCTGTCAAGATAAGGTATGAATGTAATCCAGGAGTAACCACGTTGATGCCGTGTGCTGACAGCCCCTGGGTCTGCCTTAAATCCTTTTCCTGTTCTGTGATCTTTTAGTTCAGCAAACCCTATCTCCATAATATACATTCCTCTGGCCAACCTGACCTTACCCTTGCCAAGGCTGGGGTGCTTTTTTTTCATTTATTGGGCTCATTGGGCCTGATTTCATTCCTGTGCATCGTATGCTTTGCTGACCCAGGAAGATTTGACGTTCCACAAAGGCAGATACCCCCCAGAAGATGAACTGGTCTTGGTTTCAGTGTGAGTTTTGGATTAGAACTGCCCAGGGTAGCACTTTCCTCAGAACAGTTTTTCTGCAGAGTAAAAAGTATGAGTCTCCATCTGACGCCTCGAACTGTCATCATAATAACCTCAAATATAGCTGTCTTCACCACATCACCGTCCTCCTCTCTGACCCATAAAGTTTTAGCATTACAACCTGCCCTTAATCACCTAACCATTTCCTTAGTCTTTCAAGGACAATGGTTTTTATGCCATACTTGCTAACCTTACGTATTAGTCTACCATCCCAGGCTGCGTTTAAATGACTTTTCTGAAATCTATGTGGATTAGCTCCACTGCTTCACTCCTGCCTGTTTTTCACGTTAGCTCCTAAAACAAATTCTGCCAGATTTGTCAGACAAGATTTACCCTTTATGGAGCCGGGCAGATACACTTTTATCAGTTCATATTTCTCCAGATGTTGGGTGATCTCATCCCTGCTAACATCTCTAAAATCCTGCCTCTGATTAAAAAAAAAAAAAAAAAAAAATCAATTTCTGCACATTTGGGGCCAGATTCTCAGCTGGTGGGAGTGAGAGAGAGAGAGAGTGTATGTGTGTGTGTTTGTGCATGCGCGTACATCGGTTTTTACGAGCATTCATATTGGCTGATGATCTACTGCAAATATGTCTGGGTTTCAGCCTATCTCTTCTCATAGTTGCCCAAAGATTCTTGCTTTATATCAGTTTCTCTTTACCTCTTTTTGTCTCCAAGAAACAACTCAAAACCTCTGTTAGCGGGCACTTAATCTCTCCTGCCGTTCCATTAAGCAGCGTGGGCTAAAAGTACGCCCTCCGCGCTCAGCCCTGCCTCCTTCTCCAGGGTATGAGTTTGCTGTGGCAATTATTCATGCTCTCAGCTCTTCCCTGCTTGGCTGTCACTGGCAACTTTGCTTCTGCGCCTGTCATCTTACCTCCAGGTTCTCCCACAAGCACCAGCCAAGGGAAATCATTTCATTTCCCTCATTTCAGCCCCTCTCCCTGTGTTATTAAGCTCTCCGGACCACCTCTCAGTGGTCCGGCGGCCTCCCTGTTCATCTTGTCTCCTTCACCAGTTTAAAAGAAATCTTTTATTGTTTTTATTCGCCCCATGGGCAATTCTTCTCTCTCTGTCATATTTGGTTTCCTAATCAGCTTTTTACATCTTTTCAGCTTTGCTTTACAATCCCTTTCATCCCCTTAATATTTGCCTTCTTACCCATGTCACCTGCCTCTTTCCTCTCCCCGATAGCTTTTATGACTTCCTCAGTCATCAGCCTTCATCGGAAACAGTGCTCGCCCATCCCTGCTTGACAGAGATGGCTGTTTCCAAGTGCTACACTCATTTCCTGAGTACGAGTTGCTGTATGTAAACGAGGGCTCAGTGAATAGGCACCAGCGCCTCTTATATTGACTTTTATTTCTTTCTTGCTGCTGTTTGCTCATGAGCAAATGGCAGTATTCTCACATGCACTCAGTGCTCCAATTTGCTTCTGCGTAGCTCGGTGATTTTATCTTTTTTTCCTTTGCGAGTGAGAGCCACCCCAAAGCAGAGGGCCATCGTACAGACTGCCACGGAACCTTAGGAAAGGTGCAATAATTTTTTTAAAGGGACTTTAAATACTGCAGGACTGTAGCGGGTTCATTCTGCTCTCAGGATAGCACTAAAATACCCTTTTGCCATTTAACGCATCTCAAAACTCTTACAAAGAAAGTCAGGGGTGGTGGGTCAAGCATAGGAGGGGATGCCGTGAGAGTTAGATGACTTGCCTAAGGCCACCCAGCAGGTAAGTGGCAGAGAAGAAAACAGACTCCGCTCTTCTATCCAGGACTGTGTCCACGGAGCCAGGATAGGTCCTGGGTAAGCAGCAACAGCGAGACCACAGAATCACATCATCACTCATTTGGTTTTGTTTGTCCCAGCACTAGGTGACAAAATGCAAATGGTACAGGCAGATGCACAATTTCAAATCTGTGTGTGACGACTCAAATATCGGAGCAGGATTTTCTCTCCGTCTGCAGAGCAGCACGGAGGCATGGAAAAGGGTATTCAATGGGTTCACATGCTCAGGGAAACCTGAATTTGTAGAACTTTCTTTCTCAAGTGGCTTCGCTTAATTGCAGTGTGAAAAATTACATAGTTACACACACACGTGTATACATGTAGATAGATGTTTTGAGCAGTACCAGTTCCAGTCTCTATTGTAGTCTCTTAATCTTCAGGCTGATGAACTGGGGAGGGGGGAAGAGGCAAAACAGGTGGAGAACCCAGGGAGGTTGGTCCTGCCCTGCCCCATGCCCGGCTGGCCCAGATGCACACATCTGGCACCCCCTGTGCCAGGCGAGGGCTGCAGGGAGGCTGAGGGAGAGCAGAACACCAAGGCACATCCCGCTGCTAGCAGGGGTGTCCTCTCCCTCACCAAAACCCTCTGGCCAGCAGCGGGCTTGGAAGTGGGACCTGCAGTGGCATGGGAGGAGCAAAGCGGAGTTTTTTAATGCGTATATCAAAGAAAGAGTTGGCAGAAAGGGAGGTAGAAACGGGCTGCGAGTGTGAGAACAAGAACAAAACCTCACTTTTGTTCCTCCTGATGCTCTTTCCTCTGCTTTGTGGTGATTAGGGCTGGGCAAAAACTTCTTCTTGCTATTTACATTTTTGACAGAGCGTTTTTAGCTTTCTTACCACGTTTTCAGGCTTTTTCGCAAAAGGAAACATTCCCAAATCCATACAGCCTCAAGATCTAAAAACAGTTTTGTGGGGTTTTTTTAACTTTTTTCAGTTCTTCAACAGAACTGCGATGCAATCAGGAAGAAGGTTCTTCAAGAAAAGACACTAATTAACATTTTATTTTTATAATGATTTCCATCATATTCCCTCTGCTCTACAGGTCCTCCCTTTCATCATTTATTACAGTGATGTAACTATACAACAGGGCTTGTGTACAAGAAAAAGACAAAGCTGAAGGCTTAATTCAGCATCGCGAGCATGATGAAAGGAACAAA
Organism: Chionis minor; assembly: GCA_013398295.1. Classification (NCBI taxonomy): domain Eukaryota; kingdom Metazoa; phylum Chordata; class Aves; order Charadriiformes; family Chionidae; genus Chionis; species Chionis minor. The sequence continues at coordinate 1,463,553 of VZSF01004381.1, forward strand.
GGATGATGCAGCTATGCCCTGATCCTGCAAATACTTATGCACATGGATAACTTTGCTGCCAGGAGTATTTCTGCTCGCAGTAACTGTGTGCTAAAGTGTCAGCAGACTTGAAGTCGTAGGGCCTGATTTAAGCTCCGCTGGAGTCAGGGCACACACTCTGACACGTTTCAGCAGGGACTTTGCCAGTACTTACTTAGGGAAGCATTTCAGCACCGCTGAGTTTACTTGCAACCTAATCCTGAGCACGCACAGGCTTCCCCGGGCTCCGAGCACACGCTCCTGCTCCTCGACGTGACAGTGATGGATGACTCGATTCATCGCCGTTCTGTAAAATTACCTCTGGCGGGCACTGCCAGGTGGATCCGCGCAGCTCAGCTCGGCATCGCCAGCAGCGGGGCCGGGCATCTGGCTGGTGGTGGGACAGGGATGCTGGCCCTGGGGTGGGGATGCTCAGGGATACTGCCCACAGAGCCGGCTGCCTTCCACGGGGCACAGGGCACTGCTGGATTGCTCCTGGCCTTCTCCAGAAAGGATGTCTCTGGTGAAGGAAACTCCCAGGGATGACACTACCATGCCAGATAGGCATTTTTCAGCCCTGCGGGGGATACCTCTCCACTTCAATTAGTCCCTTAATTGAGCTATTTGCAGGGGAAGACTCAAGGGAGCTGAACACCTATTTCCTCGCAGTTTAACTACCACCAAATCTAAAGACTTGGTTTATCCCTTAAATAGGTGTAAATATATAGTGCCTCCACAAACTTTGTCACAGTGAATTGCCTAATATTTTCCTGCCAGGGTAATGGTAGTATGATCAAACTCTGGTATGAAGTGTATTCAATTATAATTGAGTTTTGATCCCATTTTTTTTTTTAAATTGCATTTTTAGACAAAACAGTGTGCATTTCCTCCAACTACTTCTAAAGCAAAGGGCTAGCTGAGTCTTCAGGCCAAATGTTACAGACCCTATTCTCTTTCGGTGTCAAGTTTAAAAATGTTATGATTCCAGTGTTTCAATGATCTAAATTTATGGGAGAATGAGAAGAGCAACTAAGTCTAGCCTTAAAACTAAACCAGGCTGTGTACTTCTCTTAAAAATAAATATATTAAGGGGTTATCTGGAAGTGTTAGCCCCAGATTCAAAGCCTGCTTTAACCCCGCTGCTGTTGCAGGGCTGAGCTTCAGCCCTGGCCCCCCACCTGCCCCCCAGTCCCTGGGGCAGAGCAGATGACCAGAGCCTGCCAGGCAGTGCTGCGGGAGCCTCGTCGGCAGCGGCATTAAACCGAGGTGCAAAACATCTCCTCCAGAGTCAACATCCCTCACCCATATCAAACCAAGTCAGAAACAGCAAACCATGGCAGAAAAAAAAAAAAAAAAAAAACAAAACCAAACCCCCCCCCCCAAAAGAAAACAAAACACTAAAAATCTCTATGTTAGTACTGTGGCAAGAGCCCTACAGTGCTCTCGGTGTAATTTTGCTTCCCAGTCCTACCCCATAGCAGACCAACCTGTGACTATAACCCTAAGCCTGAGCTTTGACCCTTAAGTCGGGCTTTTCTTTAGGATTGTTCCAGCGAGCGTTATCAAAGTCAAAATTATCCTGGTTATGTGGACCCTGTAAGTAACCGCCACAGCTCTTTTTAATGATTCTTCAGCAAACCAGACTAACCATGCAACTAAAGTCATCCTGAAGGCAAATTATCTCTGCCATCAAGGGACTTCAGTCGGTCTGGGCAGCTTTCCATCAGGGCCGTATAGCGAAGGCTCCTGCACCATCCAGCTTCTCTGCAGAGTGAGTGGACACAAGTAATAAATGCCTGAGACTGGTGTTTGGTCTGATTTTCATCTCCTGGCTCCTGGTTGAAATAAATGCGCTGTCACATGATATGAGTATCCCATGAGACTTATGTGTTATTATATCCAACTGGAAAATTAACTCTAATGCGAGTTGCACAGAACACCAATGAAAGCAACCATTAATCGTTAATATAAACTATTAATGAAACACCAGGATGAAGGTCAAAGTGCATGACTGAAACCTCCCAGCAAATGAAAGGATTATTTTGCCTCTTACTGAGCGTAATTATCATCTGAATTTCATTGGCTTTCGGATCAAACCACTTCCCTCTGCACTGACCTGTTCCACCACTGTGGTAAATCTGCTCCCCAGAACTGGTATTTGCTTTTCATTGTCCACCAAAGTTTTTATTAACATCCTGGATGTCTGCGAGGAGCAGAAAGCCGGCACTCTTTCGCCTTTGTTCCTATGGGAGCTTTTTTCCCCCTTTCCATTGTCCATTACTCACAATAAATTTGCATTGACCTGGCTCCCCATAAATTATCCTGTCTCCTGCTGGTGCATCCTTTAGTTGTCTCGGTTCCCATTTCGAAGGTCCATGATGTGGTGGACACACCTGAGGGCATGCAGCCCGGAGTGAGAGCAGGCCCCTTCCCACGTTAGACAGATCAAAATATCAGGGACAAGTTAGGGGGATGTTTCAGAATGACTGTCAGTCGGTTTCCCTTTCCTCCTGCGTGCGGCAGTGTGATCAGCCTCACCCAGCAGTTTGATTTCAGCAGTTTCTCATACAGGCTTGGACTGCTCAGATACTTTTTGCTGCATATTTTCACTTGTTTATTTTTGTTTACATGCACAGATAAAAAATCTTTCCCCAGAAAACACTGGCTTTCTTTTTTCCATAAGAAACAGAAATCCCAACAAATGAAAAAGACTGGATCCTAGGGCAGAAATATTCTGGGGGTTTTTTTGTTTCTGACAAACCCTAAAAAAATTTTTAGGTGTGCAGGAAACCAACTCTTTGTCAACGTTCATTGCTTTGAGGATATTTCAGAAGTGTTGATCTGACCCAAGATTGCTTAGGAGTAACATCTCTGGCTCAGAAGTTCGCTGTTACCATCTATGCCTAAACTACAGGTTTTCTTGGAGGTGCAGATTAACTCCTGGGACATCGCCTTTACCCTGCCTACCTGTTCCATGCCCTGCTGGAGAGGAGTTCCTTGGCAAAAGTGGAGAATTTGGCTCTATGACCACCCAATGGCGCTTGCCTGGGGTGTGGGGATTGCAGGGGCAAGGGTGAGGCCATGCTGGGTGGGCTGAGCCCAGGTGGGCCACCCACAAACCCTGCCAAACGGCAGCAGTGTAAATCCACGCCTGAAGTTAGACATCTTTTAGTCCTTTTTTGAGTTTTCTGACACAGAAAAAGTTCCTGGGATCAGTCAGTCCCAACAGCAGGGGTAGGCGTTGCTCTTGGCCAAGGTTATGGGAGACCCACTGGTGGGTAGAGACCTGTGCTGGAGGGCGGTTGTATGAGGTCCAAACTCTTAGTAAACAGACGTCCCCAGGGCTGAGATTTATTGAGCCAGTTGGTGTAGATGGTTATGTTGGTGAGGACTTCAGTTGGGCCTGCAGATCTAATTAATCAGTGATATTATGCTAATGGGCTGCTCCGAGCCTGATGCATCTTCCTGTTTGCAGGTTGTCTGTAGAGTTACCTGATTTTCCGTGAAGAGCATGACCCATCTGCGCGGATCTTTCTCGATCTCAGTTTGGTTTGGTTTCTTTATTTTTTTTTTTCCCTCTGTATGCTTTTAGGTTTTTTTTATTTTTTTAAGAAAGCGCGAGTACAACCCTTGGGTTGCCTTTACCAGGGGAAAATACCGCGCCGCTTCTGTTAGCATGGGCATGTGTAAGTTGCTCCTTTGAAGAGAAGGTCCTCCTATGTGAAGGTATGCCAGGCTGTGGCAAGCTGAAATCTCAGCTGAAGAGCCCTGTCAGATCTGTTCTCTCATCCATGCCCTCCCTCCGTTCAGACCCTGACCTTCCCCATCAGATAAGCAGCACAGATCTCGGCCCTGCGTTCCCTCTGCAGTCTCAGCTCATTAAAAATTCATTGCCTAAAGTGAATCTATTCTGTTGCTGCTGAAGTGTTATTTACCTCGGCCCGGATTTCCTCAGGTTCTGACAATTAAAGGGGGTCCAAGGAGAGGGCTGAGTCACGGGATTAAGGCTTGGGCAATAACTCTCTTGTAGCAAGAGACGATCATGTAAAGCCATAATTTCCCAGCTGCGTTTGGTTCCCCTTCAGTGCTTCATTAAAGGTGGTGACTCAACAGAAAGGACGGAGGCGCAGGTTAACAAGAATCCCTCCTTTTGTGGGATTAGAGCCTAGCATAGCGAGGCTCTTTCAAAGGCAGGAGATGTTGTCAAGCATCATTAGGAAGCCGTTTTAAACAAGAGTCATAAAGCACCCTTTGCGGTCAAACGAATTTATTAGAGAGGCGAGTGAGTGGAGGCGAGCGCTGTAGGAGAGAAATAGATGAACAATTTGCACGGCATTGATAACAAAGCAGTTCACCAGACTCAGAGCTGCTACCATTAGAACAACTTAAAAAGATTTCGCAAAAATCCCAGGGTGTTTTTCATTCTGGATGAAAGCGATGACTTTGTGGATGGCGCTGGCAGACAACGGGCGCATCTCGAAATCAAGGTCTGTGCGCAGGTTAACTGTTTCCCAGCCTCATCATCATCCTTTCCAACAAGTGGAAGTGGGAGGAAACTGGCCTCTCGTTGTGCCCCAGTGATCCTGAAAGCCTCCCCGAACCCCGGCTCAGGCAGCCTTTCACAAGGGCTGGGGCTTTGCTCGGAGCTGGGTTTTTCAGAGAGAGCGTCAGGGCAGAACTATTATAACCTGCCTGCCTCCGAGAAGATAAAGTGCTCGGAGTAATTTCTCAGACAACTTCTGGAAATATTCTGCAGCACAGCGTGGTTTGAAGGGCTGTGGGAGAGACTTCAGGCATTATCTGATCTTTGCGAGGGTCCGGTTTTGGAAAGACAGCCAATGCTGCTCTTGGGTTTGATGGGGGGCAGAAAAGAGGGAAAGAGGGGAATGAGAGGACCAGATGAATAAAAGCTACTTGTTTGGAAGTAGGTAAGCAGCTTTATTATGCAGTTAGCATGATGGACTATGTACTGTGTTTGTTTATTGAACGAGAAGTATACATCTAAACGAACCGGTAGCTCAAATCTAAACCAGCTGTGGCTGAAGGTAGAGGAATGCCAGATACTAATCATCCAGACAGCACCCGTCCTGGTCATGGGGATTCCACACACACATCCCACCGCCACCATCATTGAGAAACGTGTAGAAAAATCCCATTTTCTTTGCTGTGCTCTCTTGGGCCACGCAAGCCATAGGTGCAGCAGGCCAGTGCAAACACCACCCAGAGCCTCATGGCTCCTGCCTGCACGCAGGCTTTGCTGCCCTGGGGAAGGACGGAGGCTGGCAGAGGGACAGAGGGAGCAGAAGCTTGAATGGACTGTTATTTTTGGAGTGGTTTCTTCCACGCTGTTTGAAGGGCTCTTGCTAGGGCACGTTTGGAAAGAAGCGATGCTAACGTTGCAGGGAGCGTGCAGGAGAGACGAGCCACAGGCAAAGGAGTGGGGATTTACGCCATCTCTTTGGAGATGGAAGGATAACTGTTCAGCACGGAGGTTCTTTGGAGTGAAAAACAGTGGCCAAAAGTACATCTCCTGGCTAGGAAGGGTTTTTTATTTGGTATTCAATTATTCATATGCCTTAGCTGGTTTGCAGACGAAGCTGCAGCTCCTCCTTCCCTCTTCCCAACGCACACCAGGAGCGTGCAGCGTGGGGTTGGCACGCCATGCTGGGATGCTCTTGGACGTATAGGATGGTGAAAGGGAGGCGTCCGCTTTTGGGATCCCTAATTCCCTTCAGGGTTCCCACCCTCCACCTCCTCCCACTGCCTTTACCCCGCTCCTCCACCAGCCCCCCCACCCCAAGACCTCTCTTCCCCTCCTCTCCCCATGGCTCTTTGCCGGGGGTTCCAGGGGGGTTGCTGACAAATGCCAAGGGCCCCCTTTTCTTGGGCGGCAGCGGAGGGGAACAGCACCCGGGCTTTGCACACAGGGCCCCGGCGGAGCCAGGGAGGGGACCCGGAGCATTGTCTGGAGATAATTTAGGCACTATAAACAGAGGCAGAGAGGGGTCACGCTTTCTATTCGCATTTTACCCCCTGCAATGTCTCTGCTAACTGGTGCATACAACTTGAACTCTTGTAAAAATTAGCAGAGAGCACAGTACCGGTGACAGAAAGCTGAACTTTTCCAACAGCAGGCTCTAAATTCACTGTGTGCGCTGAATCCACTTAAACTTTAAAGAGACAGCCTGCTTTTCTCTCCTTTCCGCCGCTTAGCTTGGAAACGACTGCGGTACTAATTAAAAGCAAATTGCTTAATCTCGTTGCGTCAGGAAGGGAGTCTCTCTTCAGAGAGGATGCCTCCTGCGAAAGGCCTGGCACGGCGGGACCCCCGCGGGGCAGCAGAGCCCGGCGAGCCAGGCGTCCCGCGTGCCCGCCAGCGCGCTGTGCCGGCAATTTCCCTGCGCGCTTGTGCTGGGGCCCGCAGCCGGATCACCAGCAGCTATCAGAGCCGCCATCGTGATATTTGTGTTGACTCGTTACCTATAACAGTCCAAATTTCCTTGGCGAGGGAGGATGCTGCCGGAGCTGCGGCAGAGATGGATTCCTCGCTTTAGCGTTACCAAGGATCCCCGGCACACCGCTCGCCCGGCTCCGGCTCGGCTCGGAGCGGGCACGGCAACGAGGAGCATCAGCGGGTTTAATGATCAAACCCCACAGCTCAACTAAAATCCACCACCCACACGTGCTTCGTCCCCAAAGATCCCGGCTCTCCCGGGGCTGAGCGGAGCAAGCTCCTCACTCCTTCACCCGCCAAAACTTCTAGTTGATGCACTTTCCCTCACATAGAAAGGCCTTATTTGAATTTTGGGTTTGGTTTTTTTCTTCTAATGATCATATCAGCCCGCACTAATGATTTCATACATACGACCTCAGCATAATAGAAATGCACTTTTTTTTTTTTTTTTTTGCTTTTTCCCCAAGTTTACATTTGCACGCAAGGATGTGTAACAACACGGAGAATTGATTTCTTCCCCTGTATTATCTTTGGATAACATGCATACCATCTTTGCTGGCTAACAAAGAAATAGGAAACCTCTCTTCTTTTTCTTCAGGATACCCATATGACACCCTGTTCCTGTATTTACTCTAAAGCAGCTGGGCATTGATAGCGAATTAACTAAAACCCATAGGAGAAGCCCATAGCCATTTTCCTCCCTACCCTGTGTAAGGGGAATGAGTACAATGTGCCTTTTTTTAGCAAGATTTTTATTGAGTTATATAATATGTCAATGGTTTTAAATTTAAGTCAATTGAGGCAAGGCCACATTTTTCCTGTAGCAGGCCGGAAAAGAGCAGTGAATAGAGAAAACTAAAGTCACCGCACATTAGAGCAGGGTTTGCTGCTAGTTGGGCTGAGGTCTGCATTCAGCTGAAGTCCTACATAAATTCATCACATTTGGCATTAATTAAGTGACTTACAGTAAGCAGGGAGTGGGTGTGAGTGGGTAGGGTGGTTGGGCGCAGGTGCTGCCTCTTCTCCATCAGCTCCCTGTGGGGAGACACGCTCATGCCTATTGATGCTGTCCTCATATAAGCCGGATTTTGGCAGGCACAGGGTTTCTTGTGTTTGGGTGACAGAGCTGAGCCTTGGCACATAACATGCTCTACATCTGTCTCATCGGCCTGAAGGCTTGGGAGACCTTTGTGGTTCCCTGCTGGTAGCCAGGACAGAAGAACTTCTGGTTTTTGCTGTTGTATGAAGAGCGCTAGACGTCTCCAGTCCCACTCCGTGGGAGATGGGGAGGTCCAGGGTGTGCTCAGCACCCATTAGAGGTGATGGGAGAAGGGAGCTGTGGGGGTCTTCTGGAGGTCCACGCTCAACATCTTCACGGCACCGTTGGCTCAGGAACGACCAATGTCATCGTGAAACATACCTGTAAGGTAAGAGGCTGGGGGAGTCCCCAAGCCAACGGTCTAACACATTTGACACTTGCTCGCTTGCCTTTTTTTAGAGAAAGGTCCCAATTGCAAATCAGAGGAAGCTGTTCCTTGGCAAGGAAGCTTTCTTGACTTCCAGTCTTGTATGATGCACCAAGAAAGAGACAGCATGGCTAGAAAGGTGAAGCAGATGTTCCCAAAGCAGGTGTCATCTGTGGCAGGGAAGGAGGTCTCCAGAGCAGTGGTGGTGGCCAGGTTCATGTATGCTTTCTAATACTAATTGAGTAATTGAGTAAAGTGAATTGAGGTACTAATTTGAGTAAGGTGAATTTTAGGCTGCTTCTTTTGCTGTTAGAGGACGGAGACCGCTAAGCTGCTTTGTACCATGACTGGCTTTACAAAAGGGTGTTATGCTTGTGATGAGGGGTCTCTGGTACAGAGCCCACATGTGCATCCCTCCAGGGGCATGAGTGGCACTCGGGCTGAGCCGAGTCCTGCACTAGCTTTGTGCCGAAGCAGTTCCCTTTGCCTCTGTGTTATTTTAATTTACACCAGTGTGATTTCAAGCCTGATCCAGTTTGCCGCTTTGGTGTGTTTTTTCCCATTTTCTGTGTAAAATGGAGATCTTTCCAGGAGTCTGGTGACTGTAGGCTGAAGTACATGAGTCTGGCATCCAGCTGTTTTGCACAATACCTACAGCAGAAATGCTGAGCATCATGGGTTCTGCTGTCTGTGCCTCTTAGCAGAGGAAGTATTAGTTTTAATGGGCGGCAGCCTATGAAATAATAAATACATCTTCATTTATTTGAGTGTTGCAGCATCCTAATGAAGCTTAACAATGTTATAAACCGCATAACGTGAACCAAATTAGGTATTTTGCCAATTTCAATACTTTTGCTTAATCAACCTGAAGCCTTTCCTGTTTAAATGTCTACCCAGGAAGGCTGAAGTCAAAGCAATGTTAAAAACATTGTGAAAGGAAGGGAGGGAAAACAGGATTATATATAAACTCCCTAAAATAATGATTCCCTGGTTATCACAGTCTGTTGTTTATGCTTCTCTTATAATTCTATATCACACTCCCCTTTTCACATCTGTGCTCCCACTTTTGGGGTCATTGTATATATACCGTATAGTATCCTGCGAATACTTGTAAATGCATTGACTCCCACAGTTATAATTTTTTTCATTCTAAACGCATCCACAGCAGAGATAAAGATTTTTCTTATTTTTCTGCATTTAATGCCGTTTAAATGGTAACTTGGTGACAGCATCTGCTTCAAACTTTCCAGAATTCTGCCATAAAGTAAAGATAGTCTATTACTGTTATAGATTTTGCGTTCACGCAGTTTGCTCTGAAAGGGTATGTGGACAAGTATGCACAATGTGTGATTATTAGAAATTCTATTCTGCATTTGTAGAGCCCTAGACTTTAGTCTGTTTAGTAATATATCATGGAAACTGTGCAAAGCGTTGCCTCGTGCAAGAGTGATCCTGTAGTGTTGGTGCTGATCTTTATATGTTTTTTAACATGTGAAAAGGGAAGGCTGCAAAGAGAATATTTTTCATTTCCTGATAATTGTAGTAGGTAGTTACCAAGAGTGAATGAAGTGAGCCGCACTTCAAATGCACATTTTCTGTTCAGATACAATCTTTCATAGTATTAGAATGCGGCATCGCTGTATTAAATGTTACGGTTGTACATGGCAAAAAGATGGACTAGACTGTTTGTGTAGTCCTTAAGGCTGATAAAGAGTGGAGAGTCCAGATACTGCCCTATACAGTGACTGGCGGAGGAGAAAATAGATATGTATTAACAGAGGAATTATTGTGTTGTATTGTGATGATATAGAGTAAGCAAACACGATGGAGGGACTAATAGTGGCTGTCCTGTGTACCAGGTCACACAGCTGGTGCTTCTCTGAGTTTCTCTGACTGTTTTTCATCCAAATACTTCCATTTCCCAGATCCAGGAGGGAACAGAAGTTGAGGCACTGTGTGTGACTGTGGAAATTATAACTGCAAAAATACTGCTCTCTGAGTTTAGGTCTGACTAAGGACAACTTGAAAGGTTGCCGGGAAACTGCATCATTTCATGAGGTCCACAAGTGGTGGTGTTGTGTGGGAAGGGTGACACAATCTCTGCCTCGAGCCACTAAAGATAAAATATAATATTAAAAATGGTGGGAAAGAGCCTCAATGGGTACAAGATTGCTTAACTTGTCTTGAATTCAGTACACCAGCTAAACACTGTGGTTTCAACAAAGATTAGGCTGAGATAACTCTTTCCTGAAAGAGTTGCCTCTGAGAATTAGGGTACCAATTACCACTCATATTAAAGGGCCCAAACGTTGAGTTTTCTCTTCATCTCCTGGCTGGTAAGTTTAACACTTCCACCCAGGATATTTTACCGCTGGTACTTGATGCAACCTTTTATGCTGAGAGCTCCTCTGGCAGAAGTCTCCATTTCATTGCCCGTTTCTTTCTGTGGGGAAGCTTGCTGTGGTGCCATGCTCCCGTGGCTGGCTGGAAGATCCTGCTGCTCCGCACGGGTTCTCTTCTACCCAACTTGCAAAGTAGACTCTGTGTCCCCTTGTGCCTCTTTTTTTTTTTTTTGCACATTTTTATGTAAAATAACACTGTTAGCCGTCCCAGAACTCTGATCCACATCTATAAACGGTGCAGCTGAATGAGCAATTGTATTGATTTCTTTCAAGTGTCTCTGTCAAAATGATCACACAGCGCTAGACTATTTTCCAAACCTGCAGGTACGTTACTGGTCTAATACAAGTCTTCTGGTATCTCTACAGGTCTCTGTACATTTTTTTAAATTTTCTTTTTAATGGTGTTATCTGCATTTTGGGGTGGGGCGGGAAGGAAAAAACGTATCTGCATTGCAAAGAATTGATTATTATCTGTCAAATGAGTTGCTTTGTTCACAAGGGAAGTGCATTTAACGTGATCTTTTAAAATAAATAATTGTTCAGGTGCAGAAGTCAGGGGACAGGCTGTCATCAGGTGTAAATCAATAGTGGCTTCGGTGGCACTTGCAGAAGAATCTGGCCCTTATGCCCGTGAATGACACTACAAAGTCACCGTTCAACTGGGCCATTGATCTCAACATCATGTCAATGATGGGTGGAACACCGATGCTTCCAGCACTTTGCCAGCACAGTGCTTTCTTCTGTGGAGATTATGAACTTAAGGCTTCTTTTTTTCACCTTGCAAGAGTCTACCAATTATTTATTGCCCTTATTATGACTTGTGTTTGTTAGCTATACTCCTCCTGTCTCAAGGAGGTGGATGGTATGAGTTGACATTGGGTTGAGAGAGCAGATGGGGGGTGGTAGGGAGGAACTATTTTTTCCCTGTAAGGCAAAAAATTGCCAATAGCAGAGGAAATATGTGCATGGAGGGAAATATCAGTGGAGTGGGAGATAGAGAGCACAGAGGTGCTGAGCACAGGAGCAGTGCAATCAACAGAGAATGGTTATTTTCTTCCAGTGACGCCCTGCTAACATCACGGAGGCCTTGTCCTTTGTTAATGGCCAAACTACCTGTCAAAGACAACACCGATGGCTGTAGCCAAACCAAAACTCTTGACAGATTTTTTCACTTCCTCTTGTTTATTGTTTTCACTAAATCTCCTTATTCGCGCCGGTTCCAATGTGAGTGAAAGGTGAAGGCTTGTGACACTGAAAGCCGGAGCAGCGTATCAGCGAAACATTGCGATAAGCTGTTTCCTTCCTTTAAAAAGCACAAAGGCTGGGGCAGGGCTATCTCCTGGGGTCTGTGCCAGAGCCCCAGAGCCATGGGGTGGGGAGTCCTGCTTCCCCCCACGCACCTGCAGTGATCACCCCGGGAGTGTGGAGAGGGCACCCGGGTTTGCTGGCATTTTTGCTAGCACTAAAGTGTTTGTGTTTCTTGGAGAAACACTGCTGGTGCATTTAACTTGATAAATGCAGATAATATAGTTCTCATTAACACGTCATGAAAGTGCTGGAGTAGCTCGTCTAAATCCTTTAATTTCTTGCTTCTCTTCTTGCCCCTTGTTTGTCTTGGGAAGGGAATGGAAACCAAGAAGCTCCTTGTGTGCCTTGGCCCATCCCTGTTGCCACCCTGGTCCCCAAGTTTGGTGTTTGTGCTGGTGGACCCGCTGGGCTGCGACCGTGTTGTTCTACACCTTCCTGTTGTGCAGGGAATGGCCCTCTGTGTGTTTGCTCAGGATATAAGAATATGAAAAATTGCTGATCATAGATCACCTCCATAAATCTTACAGACAATAACTCATAAAACCTTGTGTCCTTACATATGGCGGTAGCCCAGGGACAGCTTTACCAGATGTGAGCAACAGCCCCTGGAAAAAAAAAAATAATAAAATCAGTTGAAAAACTTTTCCCACAGCTTGCAGCGCCTGGAGTTGAAGCTGTGGCTTGGGAAGGCTGCGGCTGCTGGTGGTGTCAATTTGCCCTTTTTTTCTTTTCTTTAAAAATCTCCTTAGTGTTACATTGACAAGCCTATCGCATGGTGAGAATTCCCTGTGCGCTAATTAAAAAGCACCATCATTTGTTAACTTCTCCTTTGCATCAGGAGGATGCAACAGGACAACTGTGTGGCAGACCGTGAGGAGATCTTCAGGTGCTCCCATGTTTGGTGCATCTCTCCTCCCAGCATCTCTCCTCCTGCCTCCGCACCCGGCCCAAGTATTTTTCTCCCAGGTAGCTTCAAAGAAAGGCGACTGCGTTATGGTCTGGATATTGTCTTCTGTCAATAAAAGAGGCCTGGTTAGCTTTTTCCTCCCCTGGTTTGCATATCTATCAAGGCAAATTAAAGGAGACACAGGAAGGAGTCGTGTTGTCTAATAATCATGCCAGGCTGTTAGATCTATCTGCTCATGAATGGAACCAAAGCGTTTCGGCAACAGCAAGTGAAACCCATGTGAGATCACCAGGCTTTGCTCTGCATTTGCATGTAGTGGTCGAGGCTGGGATTTTTTTCCCCCCCCCCACTATGATGTATCTGTTTTTATTGTCATTCTCTTCCCTTTGTGACTCTGTCCGCAAAAATAAAAAAAAAAAAGGAATGTAAATAGCAGCCGGCACTTTACAATAATTCTCTGTGGGGTAAGGCTTTAACAGAGGCATTCTGTGATTTACCATTTCAAAGTGCCAACACTGCCAGCCTGAAACATCGCTGCTTTATCACAGAAGGGGACCTTGTCCCTGCCTGCGCGGAGGGCTCGCACCACCTTTCCCTGGTGTCTGTAAAGGGACCCTCCTTGTCAGCCCTGTGACAGGTGCCGGGTGGATTCTGGTGAGACAGGGGTGGAAAATGGGGTTTGCAGGTAGTGGTTTTCTATTCTTTCCTACTGTCCACCCCCTGAGCCCAGAGAGGTCTTTGCTCCCAGGTTGTCAGCAATCCCCTCGCCGCCGCTGCATCTGGATGCGCGGAAACAACCTGTCCGAGTGGCTGGAACTCAGCTGCCGGCACGGGTCTCCCTCCCGCATCCCTGAGTTCAGAGGATGTTGCTGCTATAAGAAAACGCAGCTGCCCCCTTCCGCCCTGGGCAACAGTAAATTAGTGCAGGAGAGCAGGAAAAAGTTATCTCCTAAGCTTGGTAAATACAAAAACCTTCCCTTTGCACTTTGCCAAAGAGAAAAAGGCAGATTTTGCCTTGGTGTGCTGCCCCTGGCAGGGCAAATTTTAAGGAGGATGACTGAAAACAGGTTTGCTTTTTTGGTGCCCGGCTCCCACTGATGTCCATGGGATCTGTAGCGGTAGCACTGGTCCCACTGGGCTGGGGCTGCTGTTTGAAGCCTCCTTGTCTGGCCGGTGCCTGTGCGTGACCACTGAGCGTTAGACCCTGGGTGCCTGCTGCAGGAGAAAGGAAAAACAATAATCCAGCCCTTGAAAGTGGGATGTGCTTCTGGGAGGGAAAAGTCTCTGCAAATGGGACCTCCTTACTCATCAGTTCTGCTCCCTTTATCTGTTCAGTCACAGTTGCTGGCTTCGGTGCCCAAAATAACTTTTTAATATAGTGTTTTTGCAAGGAGGAGTGAATGAGTAGGGAAATTGGAGGCTGCACACCTGCGGAGCTCGGTGGAGGGGGGCGGCAGGGGCAAAGCTTTGCTTCTGCCTGTGGCTCGTTGTGGGTGCCCTGGGACGGCCACCCTGCATCTGGGGCTGCAGGAGCTGCGTGTGCTGGGCATACAAATCCCCCTGCTGAGGTGCAGAGTGACTCCTGACTATATCCCAAGCAAATAGCACTCATATAACTGGTTATTCTTTAAATTTTATTTTTTTTCAGAAGCTGGTTCACAAATAAAGCAATCCTGAGCAGAGGTATCCGAGTCCCAGTAGTGCACAAGCCTCTCATTTTCCTTTTCTTCCACTTCCTCCAGCAATTTTATTTTCCCTGCGCACTGACAGCAAATTGGAATTTGGTGTTAGAGGCACAAATTGTGCATACATCAACCAATGTAAGAGTGACTTTGTAACATTTGTCAAATGAAAACCATTATCGCTCAAGTATTATTTATTGCTGTGTTGAATCAGATTGTATTTAAATTAATATGGCACAAACAAATAAGCTTAATTTCTCCTTACTCTTGTTATTGAAAAGGAAGAAAGAAAAATCCTTGTCTGATATTACGTATATATTTATTTGGGGGGGATCATTCAATTTGGTCCAAAGCCGTCTCAAAAGAGTTTGCAACATGTGCTGAAGTGTTGTTGATGGTTTATACCCCGGTTGGAGATGCAAGGGATATCTTAAAAATAGCTGAAAGCCCAGATGAACCAGCTTTTGGCAGGGGGTGGGGGGAAAGGGAAGGGTTAGTGTTCAGGATGTGATGGTTAAGCATGGACTAGCAAAAAAAAAATAATCAAGGTTTGGACCTGAACACTGTGAGCACTTCAGTGCGTCAAAGTCTTTACAGATTTTCTTCCTTGAGGTGAGGTTATATCCTTTATAGCAACATTTGGTAGTTGTTTTAAATTATTAAAGGTATTTCATAGGGTTGTAGCTCTTTGAGCATAGTTTGCAAAGAGGGCCCCTGCCTGTATTCTTAAGGTAGGTTAATGATGACTTTCCTAGTGCAATGTGTCCAGGACACTGAGGTTAATAAAACCCGTAGCTCTTCTTCATGACTATCATGGGATGTTTAATGTTCAGGAGTGTGTAAGACCTCAGCTTAATGTTCCATATGAAGAATAGTGCTGCCAAGCACTCATCATCCCTAGTGCCGGTGCAGGGCATTAGAGGTGCGAGGAATGGGCCGAGCACACTCGGGAAGAGCTCAAGCACCTCTAAGCACCACCACCCTCCTTCGTGCTGGAGGATGAGGAGCTGGGACCGGCTGGTGGGGCTTCCCAGCTGGTGGTCCACGGCCACCGCCGGGGCCAAGAAGTATTTTGCTGGGGAGAGGCATGTCACAGTCTCGGTGCAGCTTAGTTGATGATTCATTCTCAGCTGGCTCGATGAAAGCATTTGTTTATTTGATACGATCTCTTTATTTTCCTCTTTCCTCTTCTCCTGCCACCCCCATCCAAGAACGGGAAGGAATTTTTTGGGGGGGTGGGGAATAATGAAAGATTCATATGGGAGGGCAGGGTTTGCTCTTGTGAAAACTCTCTGAAACAAAGGAAGAAAGAAGGTGGGTGTAAGGGGGAGTTAATTTCTCCCTTCCTCTTTCCCCTCCCTCCAAAAAGAGCTTGAGACTTTAAAATAGTCCAGCATTGTTCTGGGACTTAGTGGGCTTTTCTAGCTGTGAATATTGCAGCAAATACCACAGCAATGACAGTATAGCACTGTCTGTATTCTCTCTGTGTGCTGGCTGGACAGGGATTTTTCATTTCATGCATCATTTACAGCCTTCTGCATTGATCTACAAAGTCAGTGCGTATTGCTAACACAAAGGAAAAGAAGAAAGGGAAGAGATAGGCCTGAATGACAAAGTTCAGATCTGAAATCAAGTCTCGGTTCAAACTTCCCCAAAGCATTGGTTGTGCCTTACTGTTTGCCTTGTGCTAAAAGGATAGTTTATATCACAAAGATTAGATACCAAACCAAAGGTTTGAGCCAAGTTTTCAAGCCTCCTAAACTCCAAGAAAAAATTTGAATTGTACCAGGTTGTACCATAACAAGGAAAGGTCAAAACCTTGGACTGGCACTTTTCAACCCTGATGAGTGGCCACTGGATGGATCTGGCTGCTGGGAAAGGCTTGTGTTTGTCATGTTTGACACCTGCTTTTCCTGTAAGTTAAGACAAGGGTATATTTCAGAGTACTATCAGGTGTTTCTGCTAATTTATGCCAGCCCCTGGTCCCTTCTAATGCATGGACCACTAAGCCAGTAGCCCACACATTAGCACTTGAGCAAGGTGCTCTTTCCTTAGCAGCACTTCCATGTCCCACTGCAGTAGGGAATAGAGATGCAAAGGGAGGATGAAAGTGGGAGCCAGAGCACAAGGACTGGGGGAAGCACTTGGGGGTCAGGCTGGAGTGACCATGGCGGAAGAGGTGACTGAAAATATTCCCTCATGTTTCAGTCCGCTTACAGGCGAGCCTGCTGCTTTTCTTTGAAATAACACATAGGTTCTCAAAAAATAAAGGGAGGAAGGGCAGATCTTGTTTGCTTCTCCCATCCAGGGTATTTTATAAGAGAGGAAAACAAACTGGAAGAGAAATGTCATCTTCTATAATTTGTCTTATTTTCCATGTGTATTTCATACCAAAATCTTCTCCTTTGGCAAAATTTCATGTCTACCGGCAGAGGCTTTTCTTTTTCTAAGTTAAAAAGGTAGCATTTTGGGATGTTAATTTTTTTAAAAAGCTCTGTCAAGGCATGTTTCATACACATGCAATTTTGCTTTATCATAGGAACAAACACTCTAATCTCTCTCATCTGCTTTAATGAACTACTAGTATAATCTTGTCATTTCGGTTTGCCATACCTTGCTATTCAGTGAGGTCTCCTTTCCCTTGCCAGTTGCCCAAGGCTATTAGTCAGCAGCAAAGCTTGCTCACAAAACCAACCCAATCAAAATCAGCAATGCCATGAGGTAAAAAGTTTGTTCCGAGCTGCTTCACCGGCAGTCAGGCAAGTTCTGCAGGTTCCTCAGCTGGGGCTGAGCCAGGTGGCCAAGCTGATGTGCCCAGCCAGCACCTTGCTTGGGCTGAGCCACTGCAGGAAGGACCACCGTGTTCCCTGGGATGCAGGTGGCTGGTGTGCATCGCCCCAGGCCCCCAGTACAACGCCTCTGCTGGGGCAGGAGCTCTGCTGTGTACTGATACAGGAGGAGTGGAGCTGCCTTTTATTGGTTTTTTTGGGGGGGACCTGTTGCCAAGCTCAAAAGGAATGAGGCACTCCGAATACCACAGGTAGAAGAGACATGAAGTGTGTTGGCTCTGTGTAATTCCCAATCAAAGGCAGTTTCTCATTTACAGCAAGAGATGGAAAATTGTGGAGCTGTGCAAAAAAAAAAAAAAGGGAGCCCCAACCCCCTTTGGCAGAGGAGGCAGGAGGAGGAAAATGCTGCCTTTACATCAGTGTGGTGGGATTAGTAGAAAGGAGACTGGGGAAGGAGCAGAGGCTGAGATCCCTCTGTGATGCTGCCTGACACCTTGGCAAAATCAAGCAATAACTGGAAGAGGGGAGATTTAAATTAGATATTAGGAAGGAATTATTCACCCTGAGGGCGGTGAGACACTGGCACAGGTTGCCCAGAGAAGTTGTGGATGCCCCATGTTTGGAAGCATTCAAGGCCAGGCTGGACGGGGCTTTGAGCAACTTGGTCTAGTGGGAGGTGTCCCTGCCCATGGCAGGGGGGTTGGTACTAGATGATCTTTAAGGTCCCTTCCAACCCAAACTATTTTATGATTCTGTAATAGCTTGGAGAAATCTGGAGCAGCCCCATGTCCCCGGCAGATGTGGGCACATCCATGAAGGGCTGGGAATTTGAGATGCAGTTGTTCCCCCTCACATGTTCCACGTACCCCTCAAAGCCCTAGGCTCACTGGAAAGCGCCAGCTTTAAGGAATTCAAACCTCCAAGAAATGGCTCTCCCCACCTACACAGCCCCCTCTTCCCCAGTGGCAAGTGTTGGGCAATGTTTGTACCTTCGGTTATATATAAAAACCAGGAGGAGATTCTGAAACCACCCACCTTTGGGTGTTTTAGGAACTGACTGAAATGTCCTCTAAAGGCAAATCCCAAAGTTTCCATGAGGAAGCTGAACATGATGTTGGGGGAATTACTTGATGGCCGAGTCAATCCTCATGGCCTGTGTCTTGTCCTGGGGTCTGCTCTTGGTATCTGCAGTATCTTTGCAGGCGTTTGGGTCAGCCAGTGCAGGGGATACCCATGATGTTCCCCTGCCCTTATGGCCAGTGATGTGCCTCCCTCTCTAAGACCACTAAGCTGTGTGTAAGGGTGGTTGTGTCCTCTCCCTGGGGACATTTAAGCTGTCCTTGCAGGACCAATTAAAGCACAGCAATGAATGCCACTGAGTAACCTCAGTGGTGGCCCTCAACCTTCTGGTTCAGCAGAGATGGCATTCCAGATAGGCGTCCAGTCCTGCTGTACTGTGATAACAAACTGCATTTATGTCTCATCTATGTATCTTGGGCCTCACAGGGTGTTATCTGCTTTTCGAGTATCGGAAATATCATCCCAATAGGTCCTTCTAGATCATCATCAAATTAACCTCTGAATCTTTGAGCTAAATGTCTGGAACTAGGCTTTCAGGTCTTCAGATCAAGCTTTCATCTCTGTTTAGGATGTCTGCAAAAAGGTAGCTTGTGCCTAAATTGGTGTTTAGTGTTGTGGTCATAAGAGCGAATGAGAAAAATCCCGTAGTCCTTACTGCCTCCCTGGATTGCTATTGGTTACAATCGCCTCAGAGCCAATATCAGGTTATGTCAATCATTACTGTGGGAAATGGGCCCTTGACACAGAGGAATCCCATTCAATAGCTTTCTGTATCATGATTGATTTCAAGACTAAGTGTAAAAATGTATTGGACGGTTCAGAAGATCCACCAGACTTCATATACCCTGTTCTCTCCTCTTTCCAATCCGATGAAGAGAAATTTTCTGGCCTTTACTTCGTCCTTCATGTGCCGTTAGTGTTTTCATTTGTGGTACAACTGTAATTACTTCTTCCGTTTGCCACTACTTTGAATACGATCTCACTCCTCTGGGTGAATGAGTATTCAACCAAACATTACAGGGTTTAGTAGATCTGGAATCTCAAATTAAGCAGCCTCAGAATCGTTACCCTGGGGACCTTTTCTGGCTGGAAATTTTTGGGTCTGCCTTGCTGAGTGACGCAAGGCCAAAAGTGATTGAGGGGGCTGTCTTGCTCTCAAGCCTGATCTCATCAGTGAGAGCTGTCTTTTTAAAGTACCTGGGCAGTAGGAGCCTAAAAGTCTCCTTGAAAGGGTTGCGAGATGAAGGTGAAAGGATTTATGAGCTGGGACACCAGAGCAGGAGTCAGAATGGAGCTTTGGAGCTGGGCTGGGTAGGTGGCTCTTCTGTGTTCATCTTTCTTTTCCAAGTCAAATGTCTTACAAATGTGGTAATAACAAGAACGAATTATCAAACTTGATAATTAAGACTGGCAATCATTCCTCCAAGCAGCGACCAGCTTCTTGCAATCCACTAAGAGATTTCGTGTCTCTTCATGCTCAGCTTCTCGGGTCACTTGGCCCTTGATGTATTATGGATGAAATGGGAACACTTACAAGTTGAGCCAGTGTTTGTCTCCTCAGATATCAAAATTAACCCTCAGCTAAAAACACTGCGCTATTTAAACATATTGCTTTGGATATTTTCTTTTTGAACCAGTGTTTCCACCTCTCTCAGTGATACAGACATGTCACCATGAAAAACCAGTAAGAAAGCATGGTTCTTATCTGCTGTAATCTAATAAGCCGTCAGCATGGAAAAAAAGGAGGTCAGCCAAATGCGGCTCCTTTCAGTTTAAAATTCTGAAAATGACTCACTCCTTATTTAGTCTTATAATGAGCTCCCGCCCACTTAGGGCAAGCTTCTAATTTCAGTTGCTCTGGCGCAAATCCAGAGGGCTTCCATTGAAGTGGATGAAGCTCCTGTCGATTTACATAGCTGCAAACGAAGATTAGCTCCCGGCCTCGGGCGCTCGCTGCTGCCTGTCATCGCAGGGCAGAACCTCCCGCTCCGCGGCCGTTTTGGGTGCAGGCTGAGCAGGACATGAGCTCAGGCATGCGTCGCTGCGCCCGAGCGCTGGCTGCGAAGCTTCTGAGAATGCTGTTGGTGTCGGAGTAGCATTGTTTTCTTATCTCCCTACCTCTTGCATTACCTACCAGTCAGTTCAGTTCTAAAAGTCTATTTTTTTCTTCTCTCTCAAGGCCCAGGGTTCCTCATAGGAGAAAAGCGTCAAGTGCTTTCAAAAGTGACCGTGGGCACCACAGCTTTTCAAAGATTTCCAGTTCAATATAGCGTAAACATCAGTGGTTAGATAGAAAAGTATTGGTTAAGTAATCCTGACTCTTCTAACTTTGCCTGCTAAGAGAAATGAAATTGAAGATGTGTGTATTTTTTAATCATTTTCTCTTAAATCTCCCCTCTGTTCCTCTGTCTTGGTTTTCTGCCTTGCCCTCATCGAGCTTGTAGCAAAGAAACCAAAGTTGTGCCTTAGATGTCTGACAGCAGTAACGCAGAGCACAGCGAGGCAAAGGACATCGGGCACTGAAACTCCTGGAATGTTTGTGGGAGGCTGCTAAGGCTTGGTGGCAATGACTGCCTGGGCCCCTTGCCAAAACCTCATCCTGAAAAAAGTTCTTGGAGGGCTTTGGAAGTCACTGAAATCTTGAGGCTACCCTGGCTAATAAAGGTGCTTCCTAACACACCAGAAATTGTTCATAGGAAGGTCATTGATTTGGATTAAGGGACAACTTCTAGCCTCAAGGCAACCATAAAGTCTGTAATAAGAGGGTGTTTGAGCTGCTGGAAGGAGATCAGGAGTCACGGTCCTTCATACCTGAATGCAAGCTTGTCTAGGGAAAAACACTGCAGCAGAGCAGCCAAACCTCGCTGGACAAGGACCAACTTCACCTTGGGCATCCAATGTCGTGGCAGAAAGGATCACTGGGGCAAAGCGCTGCTCTCCAAACCAGAACTTGGCCAAAGTGTTTGTGTCAAGCAGCCGTATACTTGGAGAGAGCAAAACAAGGAAGAAGTCTCAAACACAAAGCCTTTGCAAATCGGAGGCGGTCAGGATGTCAGTTCTATACCCGCAAGATGACACCTTGAGCAGCGTGGTGTTAGCGCACGGGTTTCAGTGTTGACTCAAAGGAAGACTACCACCTACTCAAGCTGAGCGGCGTTTCCTGGGCGCCTGGCCCGCCGCTGGCCACGCTTGCCCCCGGCTGGTGTGCCAACCTACGGCTTGTGACGGGAGCGCTGCAGGACACGCACCGGTCTCGGATGTCTTATTTAATGCTGACATTTTACCTCCTAGAAAAGTGCGGTGGAGGTTATTGCCTCAGTGTGCCTTAGCGAGACCTCGTGTGCGAGGCTGTCTGTAAATGTCCAGGATGAATAGCGTTCAGGCACTTACAAGCTTAGCCTGTCACAACCTGTTGTGATTTATTACGATTTAATATAATTCCTAGAAACACACAATACACATGTTGCATGATTGTTTCACAGAAGGGCTGTTTCCAAGCACCTGGCAGAAGCAAGGTTCAGGCTAAAGTCAGGGAGTTCTGACTAAACAGGACAATTAAAATATTCTAAAGCAGATGACTATGTTTCCGCTACATCCTGTAGCTTTTTGAGGTGATTTTTCCTATTAATTCTCTTTGTGGGCTGTAAAACAGATCAAAGACAAGTTTTATACACAGGGCCAGATTGTCAGTAAGACTTTTGTTGCTCCTCTGGTTCACAGCAGCCTGGGTCTGCCACAGGGCGTTGAGAAAGATGCCAGGCCACGTGCAAAGCTTCACTGGGAAATGCCTTGCTTTGGCAGCCCAAAGGCTGGCATCTTCACAGCCCTTCACTTTACGTAGGAGAGTGAGATGCCCTGACGCTTTGGAGGGTCTGTCCTCACTGGGGGAGGTCTAATTTGGAGGAAGAACAGCTATCCAAAACAACCATGACTTTCGGAGTTCAGCTTCTCGTATTCTCCCACTGTACCAAAAATGCTTATAATACCATCACAGACTTTCAGAGGATGTTACTCACAAATTTCAGTTTCAGACATGAACAGCTTTGACGAGTGTTTATTTCATTTGCCTTTTTCACTCCATTTCTCCCTTCCTGTGAGCCCTGGATCAGTACAGTTTTGGAAAAAACTACAAAGCTGCTACAGCTATGAGAGTGACTGCGTGTGGCACCTCGTCCATTAGTTTGATGTTTCACCATGGCATCACTCGAGATGCCTTTGCGGTACACATGCGCATCAGAGAATAATATTTTGAAGCAGAGCAGCAGTCCCTTCCTGCTGCAGATGTGACCAAAGCTCTTTCAAATTGCATGTTCCTCTTTGTTTGGGTGGTCCCAAATGCTAAAATATTCTTGGAAGAGCTTTTGCGCTCCAAAAATACTCTATGTCCCCCAAATAAAACAACTCTGAGCAAGGTTGCTGTGATATCGATACCTCTGTCGTTTTACTCATAACCTCTTTTTAGTGTAAATTTTCTTTTCAGTGAACAGAGCACTGGTTTCCTGCCATAAATAAGGACAAGATAGCAGAGTGTTAGCCAAGACTTTGGGAAAGGCTCAAGGCTGCCCTGCAGCCGGGGTTTCTTGTGAAGCTGTTAAGAACCCATGAGCTCATGCCAGTCCTGCTCTCCTCTGTCCACCTGGCAAGGCAGGTGAGATGGCTTCTCCTGCCCAGAGAAGGACCATTTGGGGCCTTGGGCCAACGAGATTGTTACAGGAGACTGAACAAGTGTAGGTTTTCAGGGCTTGAGATACCTGAATTCTTTTTTAATTGGCTATAATTAGATACGGACCAGGTTGGAAATTCCCACAAATCCTCTTTTGAACTTTGCACCACTAAAAAAGAAACCCTGCTCTGAGGTGCCTCTGGTCACCAATTGCCAATGAGTTGAAAGCCTTCGTCCCCAATCCTATTGCGCAGTCTTCCTCTGCTCTTATTTAGCTCTCGTGGCTTTAGCTCGGTGCGAGCGGTGTTCAAACGAAACTGGAAGCCCCGGCCGGTTTCCTGGAGGCTTTGTCAATGCGCCGCTGTCACGCTGCCAGCTGCAATCGGTCCCCGGGGCTGCAGCCTACTGCCAGCGCCTCATGGTATGAAGCTGGGGTTGGAAACGCCAGCATGTATTTAAAAAAAAAAAAAAAAATAGCTCTTTTAAATTAGAACTTTCCACATAGTTGATCTTTCAGCAAATAATGATCTGAAATGACATGCCTGCTCTCCAAATCTAATTGTTAATTGGTCAATCGACCTCTAACTGACTGGCATATTGCTCTGATCATCTGAAAGCCTTTTGGCACCGTTTCCCTGGCTCAGGTTAGTCACTTATACTTGTACAATCTGGTTGCAAAATGTCATCGCTCTGAATCATCGGGGGCCAGCGCCAAGCCCTCCGGGATCCGTAGGGAAGGCTCCCTGCAAGCTCCCCAGCCTTGGATGGGACCCTGGGCTGCCTCATGCCCAGGGCTGTGCACCGAGGATGCTGCACCGCGCAGACCCAGGTGCCTGTGAGATTGCAAACCCTCATTTGTGACGGAAAACGCGGCCCCCCCATTCGCTCTGATCTCAAGCAGCATTACCAGCCCTTTATCAGATTTTAATACAAAACAAGGGCAATTAATTTCTACGCCCTTATCTTATCTCGCTGATCTTACAAGCCCTTTCGAAGTTTGGTTTCTTGTTTCCCGTCCCTGAGCGTAGGCTGTAATGCAGTTATAGTTCAGAAATCTATAATTCAAACTTCAAGACTGAATGCGCTTCCCATGCAGGTCCTTTCATAATTGGTTTTTGGACTGGGCTGTTCTGCGATGTGTAATTGTTAGCAGTTGTAAAAAGATAACTCACATTTTTAAAAGCCCGACGCTTGCTCTGTGCAGATAAAAACTGTGACAAATTATGTTCCAAAAAAATCATAAAAGTAGGGAGACATGTTAATAACCAAAGGTGAAGTTTCATTTGGAGGTCAGCAGGAGCTATTAAAGTGGTCAGTAATTCCAGGGTTTGCCAGTAGCGATTTGACCATATCACTTATCTACTCTGGTCCATGCTTAAGCATCTCCCTCAGTGAAAAAATAATCCACTGAGAGTAGTACTGGAGGTCAGAGGTAACTATGGAGAAAAAGCAATATTGTCAAAATAAACCAGGCTTTCGAGTACAGACATTCAAATTCCTAGTCTATTAAAATGTTTCAACTCTGACAATTTTAACACACTGTTTGGACATGTTATTTAAAATATTGCTTTTCATTATGTTCAGATTGGGGGNNNGGGGGGGGGGGGGAGAAAAGATCAAGCAGATCATGTTAAAAAGGGTACAAGGTAAGGAATGGCATTTCACATTGTCATGTGAACATCTGGCAATAAAAGGCAATTTTTAGTTCCAGAATTTCAGAGGCACCAGAATGGGGCCAAATAATAAACGTGGATATAATGCAAATTGCATGAAGTGGGAGCTGGAATTGCAAAGTACCGCTGCTGTCAGCAGGCTGAAGGAATTCCTCCTGCCCAGCCAACATACTCGCTGGGTGGCACAGAAATGAGAGGAAGAGCCTAGATTTGCTTCTTTTAGCACTTAAATCTACTTCTAGGTGATAGGTAGATTCGTGATCTTACTGATGTCTGCACAAGGGTTTCCACGGGCTTCAGAAGCAGCAGCAGAATCCGTGCCCGTGTAAAGTGCCGTGAGAGTAGCAGCTAGGCTGGGCTTCAGGAAAGCTGCATTTAGCTCCCAGTGCGTCTCGGGTCCCCTGTGTTAGACTGGAGTTGTTGCCTGAAGGCATGGACCTGAGGCTCGGAGAAATATAATGGAAGAAAAATTCTTTTTTCTTTCCTCTTGGCTGTTCTGGCTGCTCAGCCTGCAAGCACTGGGGTCCAGGTGAGCTTGCACTGCACCCAGGGTAACAAAGTTTGTAGCTCCTGACCTTTCCTATTCCATTAGGCTCCTAAGGTTATCCACATTATCTAAAAATGGCCTCTCCTTTGTGCATGTAATTATAAGTGATTATTGAGAAAAAGGTCATCCCATCAAGGTTTCTGGACGTGAAGCAGTCACTGTGCAAAATACATTATCTGTGTGTTTGTTCAGTACAACGGATTTGTTTGCCTGTGTTCTGCATATCTTACAGGGTATACTCCAGTATATTTTGTTGTATTCTGCAAAGTATATTTTAGTGTACTTTTTTTGTTGAAAAGAAACTTCCTCTGGTTAAGTGATGCTTTGATATGTCTTAAAGGGCAAGTGTTCACAAGCATTTATGCAATGCATATTTCTTTTCCTAAAAGCTTGGAATAGCTCTGATAAATATGGATTATAGCAGGAGAATTTATGTGTTCAAAACATGTTCTCTCATTTACATGTGCGACTGCGATGATTCCCTGCTGCAGGCATTTTTCCTACATAGTCAATGTACTTAAAAACACCAAACCCAACACAAAAGTTTACAAAGCTTAATATATAGCCCAACAACGAATCACGTAATATGATTTTTCATGTAATGAAAATGTCCTGTTTACTTCTGTGCCCTTTCATCTGCTCTCATTTTCTAATACTTGAGGCAATTCAATAATATAATCGATTCTCACCTGTTCTGGAACACTGCTTTTGCAATGAGATCTGGCAGAAGTGAAACCACACATCTGCATACACCTGGAACTTGTGGCAATTTGAAATTGGACCTGGCAGCGTCTAGACAGATGTTACCCAGGTGCTGTCACTGAGGCATTTAGGCACCCAGTATAACTCATACTGCGATCATATGCAATATATGTATGTTGTAGGCTGTGTGCAGTAAATAGTACATAACAAATATAAATGCATGTGATACAAAATCCCCGGGCTGCCAAGTATGAATTTCATAAGCATTTCTATTTTTTTGGGGGAGCNTATATCTTTTCATAGAATCATAGAATGGTTTCTAGAAATTTAAGAGATTTAATTTAAATTTTTAATTTAATTTAATAGAAATTTAAGCTGTCCAAGCTGTACTCTGAATCTGGAGAAGGCTCAGTCTCACCAGAACAGGCTTTCTCATCAGCTTCCAGCTATTTTCTCTTTCAGTGATTGCTGGGAAAGCCAAGAAGAGCAGCCCCTTGACGCTGTTTTGGCTCTTACACTGTAACTCAGCCAAAATTCAAAGAACAGGAGGTCCGTCAGCCTCTTCAGAAGGGTTTGAACCTGCTTGGGACTTCAGTGGGGAAGAGCCTGGGGAAATGTTTTCTCCTGAATAGGTTCAAAAGCACCCGAATTTAAAATCAAAATAACTTGCTTCTAAAAAAAAAAATCTGTAGGAATAGCAAGTTCAGCTAGAGAATGGTGTTTTGAATTTCCTCTATCAGTTCACTTAATTCCTTTTTTTCTTTTTTCTATTTTGATTTTTTTTCCTGTCCCTTTTACAAGAGGTTTACTGAGATGCAGTAACACCCACTGGTGGCAGTAATGGCAGTTTTATGGCTTCTCTTAGCTAACCATTATCAGGCAACTCAGCACACCAAGTGGAAGGCACAATATTGCTTTAACACCCCTCTGATTTCCTTCCTCCCAGGGGGCAAATGCTCTGCAGAGAAACCTCCACACTACTGACCACAATTGCTGTAATTTGTTAGTCTAATGGGAAAAAGTACACAGCCTTTCAAAACTGGAAGTATAAAATAATATTGTGAGATACTTTATATAAATGGTGCTTGTGCTTGGAAGTGCTTCTGGTTCAGTTGAGCTCTTTCCTTGGAGAGGCTTGATAACCTGGATTAACTCTCCCTGGTAAGAAAAGCACTTATTAATAAATTATACATCTGCAGTAAGTTGTTGCCTTCAAAAAAAAAAAAGTTAAAACAGTTGTAGGAGAGGGCTTTCTGTATGAGAAACAAATCTGCAGGCTGAAGAATCATTTAGCAATTAAACTTGAGTTACTCTAGGAATAAGCACATGACCGTCTGCAATCCTTGGACTCAAACTGTCCAAATAAAGGGAAAGTTTGGATTTTACATCATTTATCCTCTAGAGAAGAAACTGCACAATGGCAAGCGCCACGGTGGCTCTGCTCTGACGCGGGGAACGGCAGCCTGTGTGACGGGTAGCAGAGCCAGGAGGGGCTGAGCAGCATCCTGACCCGCTGTAACACTGAGACTTGGTATTTGTAGGCGTCCAAACCTAACCTGTCTTTCTAAAACAAGTATTTAAGTTCCTAAGGCCCGAGACTGAGGTTCTGCGGGATTTCTGTGAACTGCCGGGGAGGAGAAAGCCCTACACAGGCTTTCATGACTCTGCACCCCTGAGTCATGTAGAAATAGGCCTGTAACTTCTAGTCCACATGCTGTGGATGTGATCTGTGTAATTAATTTTCTTTTTTTGTCAGCTACTTTCATGTAATTTACCCTGTGGTTTGCACTTGCACTCCCTGCCCAGGGCAGCATCCAGGTATCCCGTCCAGGGGAACTCCCGGTGGCTATCCCTGAAGCAGTGCTCAAACTTTGATCTCTCCCACCCTTCGGGTTAGTTGGGGAGCTCGTTTAGTTGCAGAGATGGATCCTCGAAGACATCCGTGCTCTGCTCATTCAGTATTTGGTAGACTTTTCTCGAGGTCTTTTTGATTTCTTACAAGGATGCGTTAAGGTAGCAGAACTGCTGTAACAGCGAACAGCAAAATTACCAAAGCTGTTTTGCTCCTTTTCACATAATTCCTTAGCATCCCCTGCCTAATAGGGTGTTGTGTTTTTTGGTGTTTTTTTTTTTTCTTTAAGAACAGCAGCATTAATTCCTTGGGGCTCTCTCTGTGGGTGGTGGTGGGTGCCAGGGCACCCAGAAGCTGCCGGTGCTGGCAGCAGGTAGCACTGCAGTTGAAAGGCATTGCTGTAGAGGGCTTTCACAACACTCAGGACTGGGATGCTAAAGTTGGGGGGGTGGCAAGGCACTGGGAGCTAGAAGGCTTAGCTGAAATAAAAATTAAAAAAAAAAACAAAAAAGCAATCTTTCCCTATAGCTGATCAATATTAATAAGAAAGTTGAGTGGCTGAACAGGATGTACATTTTATTATGGGGGGGGGTGGAATGAGAGAAATAAAAACTGAGGTGAAATACCTCTGCTGCTAATCGGACAATAAGATGTAAACTTCAATAGCTGCAGCATGATCACGGGGCTATTGGAAGTGCCTGCCGTTGTCTGAACAAGAGTCTCAAGTTTGCATGTTGTGAGTTATTGGAAAAATCTCTCTGCCAATAAATGCTTTGTCGGAAGATGTACTTAATAAGGTCTAAAATGAGCAGAGGAAGCAGAGGAACTAGTGAGCAATGCTGCGGAAGATGCCTGAAAGATAGATTATATGGTGTCACACGGTATTTGATGCCTTAACTGGAAAATGTGTAACTGAGCCAAATAAGAGTTAGCCTAGCGAGTTGCAAGCTCTTTGCGACTTTCTAAGCTTAGTTCAGGTTCGAGCGTTTCAAAGTTCAAATGCAGCTTATTCACTCTGTGCTTGAATAGCAAACTGGTGGGACATTTCCTCTAAGGCAAGAGGCTCTTCTATTTTAGTTGGAGGCTTTTCAGGCAGGGCAAAAAAAAGAGGCAGAGAACAAAACTTTTTGGTGTTCCTGCTAGAAACTTACTTACCTCCAGCTTTCTGCGGAGGAGTGGTCAGAGGAGTAAAAAACCAAACAAAAAAACCCACCGAAACCCAAAAAAACCCCTTCTTGCAACCTGAAGTCCATAAACCTGAGCATAAATTGAGAGGCTAAATAGTTGCATTCAAGTCCAAAAGTGATAAAGAAGAAGAAAAAAATCAGATGATCCACTTCTTAGAAATCCCTGTTACTAGGACATCTTGTTTCCAGTTCTTCTCTCTCAAGAGTTCATTTCTCTCAAATGATGTTTACCCAGAGTAACCTCCACATCGCAAACGCACTTATCTCTGCTTTATATCAGCCTTAAGGATTAGGAGTATGGATCTGTTTTCCAGACTGACCGTCTGACTTACTGACCTGAGCTCGTTCGCTCACAAAGCAGCACGTGATGCCACTCTTGTCAAAAACACAATTAGTCGAAACCCTTTACAGGAAACATGAGCCCAGTAAGGAGAGAGAAAATCGGAAATCACGTGGTTCATACATAACTTGTGCGTAGCATGATGGTACACAAATGTCTTCTGCTGCCCCATGCCAGCTGCAATTAGCTCAATGAAGACAGCAGTGAACAGATTGACTTTTTCAGGCATTTTTCATCTTTAAGACAGTTTCTACCATTAAAAAAATTAATCTCCACCCCACACTCAATGAAAACATAAATATTATTGTCTAAGATGCAGCTGAATGCTCTTTGGTCATCAAGTGTCTTGGACTCTCTCGGATGGATGCATCAAGTGCCATGGGAGCAGCCCAGACCTGCACCAGAGCACAATGTCCCCACTGCACTGTCCCCTCTCCATTGGTGGGACTGGGACCTCATTATGCCTGTTCTCCATCCTGGGCACATCCAAGTGTCTGCTGCTTGAAATTTTGACTAGCCTAACAGGCTAACCATGGAAATTAGCTGCTAACCGGCTGTGGAGCGTTAATGGTTTTACAAGCCCATCTGTTTTCCAGCGTGTGTCCCGTTACCTGAGGAGACCATGGGGGCTCACTGCCCGCAGCCTCGGTGCCCCAGCGCCTCTGACCCAAAGTCATAGGGCAGCCCTCATTTATCAAGCTTGGAAATGTGGTCATGGCCCAAAGTAGGTGACTCCATTTAGCACATGTAGTGCTGGAATTGGTTAAGACGTCATCAGGGAATATACTAGAACTGATTTTTTTTTTTAAATTATTATTCCACAAACACAATAAAATAATAGTTATGGAGTGATTGCTGAGGCTGACTGTTTTCAAACAGAAATAATAATTTAAAAAATTTGAGGACCATTCATGCTGAGGAGAGGAACACGAGGGAAATACTGACACTTAAATAACACCACTCGAGACCTACAATTCTCTGTTGTGCACCGAAGTCTTCCACCATGTCTGTAAAAATGAGGAAGGGTCAGTGTGTGAGTGCCTTCATGGAGGAGCGTTCAGTGTTGGCCTGGAACCCACCACCAGAGCATCTCATGTTTACCCTCGTCAGCTTCCTCAGCCACAGTGGACCTTTTCCAGTCTGTAGAGTAGTATAATTTGCAACCACAGCAAGTTAAAAAATACAGCTCAGGAAGGAGTGGCGTAAATGCCGTGTGTCTTGTAGGTAGTGTCTAATACAACATGAGTTCCTGCTGAAGCTTTTCTTGCAGCTGAATATTCATAATCTCAAACCTTTCATTAGGCAGGGGCAGTTTGAGAGTCTTCGTGCTACTTTGCCATACGCTTTCAAAATCAGAACTACTTGGTATCTCTGAGTTCTGTAGTTTTGTGCTGAATTTGTTTTAGTATTGTCTCCAAGTTGAAAAGAGATGAGTGCTGGAAAGTGTGTATAGATCATTTGTTCTTATGTGCATTCAGACTTGGAGTGTTCTCAGATAACAGAAGCAAAAGGTAGTACATAAACCATGCAGGACTAGTTTTCTCTGTTTTAAAATAATACTATCTAAATTTAGCTCATTTGGATGAGAGATTTTGGCTGAGAGGTTTTTGGTGAGTGGTGCCAGGGGAAGATTACTGCTGTTCCTCTGGTACTGCCATTTGGGCTGAGACAATCTTCTGCAAAAACAAGGTGACATAGCAGATCCATTTGCCTTGCCATGTCTCTGCAATGCAGAAAATTAGATGAGGTCTAATGGGATATTTCCCTGTGAGCAGTACTAAAATTTGGTTCTCTGACCTAGTCTACAGAGCTGGCTGAGACTGGAGAGGTACCTCAAGACTCCAGCATGAACTCAAAGATTTTTCCTGAATATTTTTCATGGGGGGTATGACTCCACGGTCATGCCAGCAGCTTTTCTAACTCAGTTTGCAGAACTGTTTCAAAGCTGGTTTGAATTTCTTTGAACATCTCATCAGGATGTGTGCAGTCTGAGAAGCCAGCAGTGTTTTAAATGGAAGAGTAAAACTGTTTAACTTTAATGGGAGCAGAATCAGGACATTGAGTTATTTTTTATTATTTAATCAGTGCTTGATTAATATATGTGAGTGGACTTGGGATCAAGTTCATAGTTAGATTTGCACAAGTTCATCCAAAATTTACCAGCACTCCCAGCCCTGTGGCTGTCATTGACTAACCTTTGAATGAAACGCGTGGGCAAAGGATCAAACCCACCATCATATTTTACTTCTCCTAATTGTAATATGTTGTATCTCCTCTCCCCCAAATAGATACTTTGAGGCTTTGCTGCTTCAAGTGAAAAATTAATGAAAGCAGCCTTAGCACTCACAAGTAACCACACAAAAAGGACCTGGTGAGGGTGAGTGATGGAGGAAAAGTAATTTTGAGAGAGAGACTGACTTCTGAGCTAGCTTCAGTATGGCTTGTCTGTATAAGTGATGAAGTCATTTCATGTCAATTATGACAAAAAAAAATAACTGGGTAACAGATGTCTTTGCTTTCACCGTGACTCCACTGTGCTGGTGTTTGGAGTCTGTCTGTAAATGTGTAGGATTGCGAGCACACCCTCCTTAGATTTACAGAATTAGCACTTTGGATGTCGTGAAATTTATTGCCAGCGCTCCCAGTAAAGCCTCTCCACACCAGACTCGCTGCCAGCTATAATGTTCAATCTCACTGTCTCCCATTAGGTTTTCATGACGCTACTCAGCGCAGCAGGTCACCAGCGGCTGGGAGGTTTTTCCCTACCCTTCTTCCCCATGCGATGTAATCGTTCAAAAGACTGGCAGCCCATGCAATAAAACTGTTTCAGATATCTATTAATATTTTAACATGCTTTTAAGAAAATTTGGCCTTTTGTAATTCTGGTCTCAGAACAGACACATATAATGGTTAATGATACACACTCTACTCAGAGCAGCCGTTCTGTAGGTATGTTTCCTTTGTTTGGACTCACATTTTAACATCTATTATTAAAAAAATCTTCTTCGTCAGTTATTTGTTTAGATGCTAGGTTGAATTAATCTGATGACCAGAAGAAAACTACTCTTTTTTTTTTTTTTTTTCAGAAGAAAGACTACGATTAAGTCTGTGGCTTGCCTTTGCTTTTGCCCTCTGGTACCCAGCTCTCACCAAACACAGGGGGACCATCAATGTGTGTCTACGGTCCTCAAGAATACGTTAGCTCTAGATATCATACTAGTGACAAAAGTTGGTAGGCCTCTATTAACAAGAGGGCTATTTTCTTTAATTATTTTGTAAAATCTACATCCACCCCAATAGTCTCTCTTGTTCATGGCCATGCATCTGCCACACACAGGGCTCCCGTTCCGGAGCCCTCCACCCCCAGCAGCGTGGAGTGATGCACGTCGTAACTAAGATTGTATATGGCAAAAGTTACCTCCCACAGTTGAGAAGTTGTAGCCGTACAAAGGAGAGCATGCAGTATGTTAATAGGAATCTATAAATTAATCTGTATATAACACCTTGCTAACACTTAGATTTTATAGGTATCGTGAGCTGAAAGCTTTACCAGTCATTCATCCTTTATTGTGTTCATTATGGGAATATGACACCTCGATACTAAATATCTGCGCGTATAATAAAACACTTCAGTGAATTAACTGGATGATTGGTACAGTGTTTCTCCTTTCCACTAATCAGAAATTTAGGATGTATTACTTCTGATGAATCCTTAGACATTCCCATACAGATAAATTAACTAACTGGCTGTTAATAATGTTCAAGGGATTTAAAACAATATATTTTCAGTCTTTGATGAGGTTGATCTTAATCTGTAAGCATGTATTGGATGCAGAGAAACGATGAAGGTGTGGCTGCAGTTATAGCTTTAAGGGAATAAGAGAGTACTTTTTCTGTTGTACATGTATTAAAATACTGGCCAAATATTTTCAGTATCTACTGCTCCAAGGAGATGAAAAAAAATGAATGTCTGGCCACTAGAAATCACACAAATGCTGGTGACAAGAACAGATGTCAAGGCCCACTTGGTCAACAACATCTTGTAGGTAGTACCACCATGGTGCAAGTTACATTTGCTGTGAACAACTAGGAGATCTCAACCAACCTGCTGCGAGGAGCTCTCTGACATTGTCCCACACAAGGGAGAAAACTGTGGTGGTTCTAACAGCAGGCCACCATTAAGGAAACCTTCAGATTTTTGTCAATGCCATGGTATTAATAGCGTAAACATTGACTCAGCAAAGCGTGCGGTTAAAGACCTGAACACAAATGCTCTCACTACTTCACTGAGGCCTGGGTATGGCATGAATTGCGTTGAATGGGATTCCACCAAGGCAGGTTCTTGAAATAAAGCCAAGGTTTAGTATTTTCCTAGGTTGTGACCAGAAAACTCCAGATCAATCCAACTTGATTAACTCTTTTCTTTTCTTGAGCCACCCCAACTGTCTTTTTGTCTCTTATACCAGTCTTTTGTGCTTTCTCAAACGCGTTTGCAGTATCAGTGACAACTCTGTCCTAAAAGTGACGTGCGCTTCCAAGGCAGGTGGAGTGACCAGAGCAAGGAGAAACCGCTTGTCTCTCACTGTGGTGAGAGTGCATTATAGTTAACTAAGATTAAATTGATTTAAATTTGTATTGATCTTCTATGAATGAAACATCACAGCTAGACTCTCCGAAGTCCTCAAATGAAGGTGAGGTAAAAATATGTATGCATTTGTGTGTCTGTCTCACCTGCACGCACACCTATGCACCCAGTGCCTTTAATTACACGTGCTTTTAATAATATTAACCGTTGTGTGTAGGAGCAGTGAGGACGTGAAGCATTTCCTCTTCCTGTGGGCTCGTGGTTCATTTTATCTTCCCCGCAGGGCAGGCCAGGCATGTAAGTGCCCTGTTAGGGGAATCGGTCTTTGACATGCTGTACCTCGCTCCTGCTTTTCAGTACAGCTGCCTGGGTAGGAGCTGCGGCGGCAGGAGACATCAACATATTTTTGAAAATTTGAGAACACTGGAAATTATGATTGCTTTAGATTGCTTTCTTGGGAAATGACAGACAAGAAATCCGGCTTTACAGGATTGTTGATTTGGTGGGTACCCTGTAGATAATCAACAGCCCACAGCATCCGTACTCCTCTGACTGCCCTCGGCTGAGTCACGATTTTAGGCTGGCCAGCAAGTGCTGACCACTATGTAGCCCACAGAAGCTCAGTGATTTTTTCAGATACTTGATCCAAGCGAACTCACTGTTTTCAGTGAATTCTGCTTTTCCTCTATCCAGTGTCTAGGTCTGTCTCATTTGCAAATAAAATAAGCTATGTTACCCGTTTTTCATGTTTATGGAAAAAATACTTGAGGATAAAACCTGGAGGTACAGTGAAGCTTAGAAACAGTCAGATAAAAAGATAACTTCTAAGAATGTTCTTTAATTTTAAAGCATCTCACTGTATTGCAATCAGTCTTCTGATTTGGGGGAGGGAGAGAGACATTGGGCCAGATTCATACTCTGACTCCTTGGATTTAGCAATACTTCAGACCCGCTGAAATTCATTTCCATAAATCGTATATCTTTTTGGGAGATAGGCAGAGTCGTCTGCCGTAATCAAACTTTCTCTATTTAAAAAGAAATACAAATGGTGTGGTGCTGCATACACTGTCGGTAGAAAGAGCATCGTAGCGGAGAGAAAAAAATTATCAGGGAGAGGTGCATTTGAGTCCGTCATGGCTGCTGTGGCTTTTATCCCATATCAGACTGACAGATGAGATAAACGCCCCACATTTTAGTCAGATCCTATTGTTTTGTCAGAGTTACTTAAATGTATTTACAATCTCCGAAGCACTTTTTTTATAGTAATGGTAGTGAAGTCCTTCCAGAAGGAATAAAGATGATATAACGTTCTCGAGTACCTCTGTCTTACTAATGGAATGACTTACGTTACAGGGGATATTGTTCTGCTGAGCTCCACTAAAATACATATTTACTAGTCAATCTAGTAGCCGTCTTGGCAGTCAATGCTGTGATATCACAGCGCTGTGTCTTTTGGGAGAACAACAAAGCAAGCAGAAATTCTTTCTCTGGGATCTTTTTTTGTCTCCATTGATACTTCTATATTTAAAAGAAGCTGCATCATTAAATGAGAATGAGCCACCTTTGCTACGCAGTGTGGCGATCCTGTTCCTCTTTGGGATTTCATATGGCAATGAGAAATAGGGCATTCCAGGCCAGAAGTGTTGGAGCATTGGATGCGACTGATGGTGCCCGGTTAGCTTAGCCAGGGCTGCTGCCTGCGGTACAGGAGCAGGGGAGTAACGGAAGGACAAAATGATGATGAACTGTTCTGAATAAATTGGCGAGATCCCTTGGTATGCAGGTATTCCATGCAGCCTTTAATTTTTCATTTATTGTAAATGTGATCACAACCTAATATTATTCCCTGAGGAATAATGATGGGCGACTGGGAGTGTGCCTACCTGGACTCTGGTTTCTGCTGATATTTTTGGTCTTCTGCTTTGAGGAACTTTATTCCCTTTTCCCATTTCAGACACAGCCAAAAGAAAAAATTCTACTATTCAGGCTTGTAGGAAAGAAAAAGATAAGACAACTTTAGGTTTTCTGGGAGCAATTTGGGGGTTTCTGAGCCGAGAGCACTTCTCAGTGTCTGGCACTCCCGTGCCTCCTCACACTAGAAAACTAATCCAGATGTGGGGCAGTTTCTGCTTGCTCAAAAAAACCCTGAGATCCAGTTCAAAAAATGAATTCCTTATCCGTGTTGCACCGAAAAGCAACAAAACAAAATATGGAACCTCGACACACGAGAGCAGCCATGAAAAGCTTTGAAATCAACGTTCCTGTGGTGTCTGATCAGCTGTCGAACCAGGAGATCATCACACCACAGATTAAGCTGAGGGCCATTGTGACCTTAATTTTCACATTGACTCACCACAAAATTATTTAGCACTGGTGCTCCGGTAACGGGGACAAATTGAGAAAACTGAGTGCTTGGTGGAACTTTGAGTCGTGCTCCTGCTCTGTGTTTTGCTGTCTGGGTGGGAGAACTACTTCACCACCCTCCAGGGTATTTACCTCTCTCCGGTAAATTCCAAGGGACGTAAATTCCAAGCCTCCAGCTTGGAATAAAGGGGTAAAAAAGAGGTGTAAAAGCTTGCGGAAAGGGCCTCTGGCTGCAGAGCTGGCAGTGGGGAGGAGCGCAATGGGTTGTGGGCATGATGCCTTCCCTCCCGGCACAGCCCTGCTATGGTTACAGTGCCATATTTTGGTGTATTTGTGGCTGCTGTTGTGACTGCTTTAGCAGCGTAGTTAGCGACATGAACGTCCCTGTCAAGGAACACACATGGCACACCATTTATATGGAGATTATTTGACAAGACGATGAGCAGACCAAGAGCAGCGCGGACAAGCGCTGCACAGGGAGTGCTCTGGCTTGGGAGAGGGACAGGGCTCTTGACAGGGGGACGGGATTAAAGAAAATCTTTGTTTTGGCTTCAGCACCTTTGATAGGTCTCTGCTCCTTACTTAGCAGGGCACAAAGTTGCCACAGTACATTTCTGGGGCATGGATGGTCCCGCAAATACTACTTTGCAGGTAACCGGCTCCATGAGATGCGCTGGAACTTCATCCACCACCTTTGGCATCCCTTTCCATGGCAGCATGTAGTGTTTGCCAGGAGCAGGAACGGATGTTTCTTTGGGGATGTATTTCGGGAATTTATATAGAGTCATACAATAACAATTATATAACTTGATCTGGATAAACTCCTAAGAGCAAATATCTTTATTCAATGAAAAAATGAAAGTTTTCCAGAAACTGAAGTGCTCCTATTTTGTACCTGTGTTACCTGTGATTTGTTTTGTCAGCTACCTTAGGGTGCTGCCAGCTGTGAAAAAAGCTATTGCGTGTCCCTGCACTTCAGTGTGGGTGAAATGATCTTTGTAGATGAAGCATGTGAATATCAGTTTGCTACGTTTATAAAAAGCTTTAGGGTACTTTGTCATGAAAGGTCCCACAGTAGTGAGAGATATTGTTACTATAAAAACATTCTATCTTATTTTGGTATGATGGTTTATTGAGTTTTAAAATACTTTTCATGGCAAGTGTATATATTAACAGCAGCGGCAGAAACAGATGGGAATAAATACGTGTTTTCAAACAAACTTTCTGGGCCAAATTCTGTTCCCAATTCCATATATTGTAAACTTGGAGTAAGCACGCTTAAAATAGAGGCAAATACTCTGTTTTTTATAGATTAGGTTACTGTATTTTGAATGAATTATGCCTGGTTTCACATCTGAGTAGGAGTGAAGTAGATCTTGGACCTCAAAGTTGATTTTAAAACGGTTTTGTCCTTCTCCAGTGTTGCTGCAGCTACAATCTAGTTGGCCGCTCTGTAAAAGACTTATCAGTATAAGACAAAAAAAATTTAGTAGGAGAAATACCAGTGGGAATGTGCCTCAGAGTGAACTCCAGCATCTGCTGAAAGCTGTGTAGATGTGGAATGTAGGTGCTACAGGAGGGAAGCGTCAGCGATAGTTCATGTATGATTGACCACATCTAGTCCATCACCCCCTGTGAAGAAGAGAAGGAACAAGCATGGTATGTCTTGATGCCCTTGTCCTAGAGGGAGTTGCTTATAAAGGAGCTGATGTTCACAGGTGCACGTGCTTTTATTGTTTATTGCAAACCAATTTAAAAGGACAAGCTGGTGGTCTTTCAAGTCTAGCCAGAAGTCTATACATGGATTTCTGGACGTGCTGGAAAAACCTCCCATGTGAAGCTTTTTTCACCCTTACAAAAATACAGACATCAGTTTTGTAAAGGCAAGAGAAAGGATATCATCTTTTGCAAAGGCCCGTCTTTAATTTAATAATGTCATCTTACAATACTTCTATAGAAAATTTACACAAATCTTAGTAAATTTTTTCCTGTTATATTTTCGCACCACTTTGTTACTACTCCTAGCTAAAATAATACATTAAAATAAGACTGTATTAATGATACAGTGCTGGGGAAATATACCTCAATTTAATGTTGAAGAAATCTATTGTATATGGAAAAATGAATTGACCCCTTGACAGAAAAATAAATTAAAATGAAAGCCAAAACCCAGCATGTTAATGAATAATTTAAGTTACGATTTCTCCTCACCCCCTCTGATGGCGCTTCATCTCCTCACACCCATTCACTAGAAATCATAGTAAAATTAATAGAAGTTATTCTCAGTCAGGCCTATAGGTGATATTGAGCATGCGGCAACGTGCATTAAAAAAAACTCGATATACTATAAAAACCCCATCCCTACAAAAAGGTGACATAGTCCTTTAAAAATAGCTCTTCCAATCCATTGTGCAAAGACACTGACAAAGATTGACAGCTTTTAGAAAGGTGTAATGTTCCCAAGCCAACTGCTAGCACAGCTCAACAAGATAAAGATCAGTAATTCGATCCAGAGGAGAAGGCTAAATGTTAGAGGTTAAGCTGCTATGTTCCTACTACTAATCAAGCTTCAACACCTTATTTTAGCATCATCAGACCTCAATAAGGAAATTGTGAATTATTAAAGCTCCAGCATCCTGGTACACGTTGATGCTCTTCTGAGAAGCTGTGGCTTAAAACATGCTGGCTGTCTTCTTAATTGACATGTGCTGGATCTTTCTGACTAGGTCCTGATGTGCTATTTTTTCTTTCTTTTCCTTGGATACTGGTAATTTAAGGTTAAGATACTTTTAAGGTGCAGTATGCTGCTCTAATGAGGACTTAATGGAGTGGAACAGGGATCATTTGTACAAACTATACTGGACAGACACCTACTGCATATCAAAATCGAGACACTACGGATCCTGACATTGCGTCTACTTTTGTCCCAGCCTCCATCAGCAGATTTTTTCGACCTGGTTTCCTAAAGAAACAAGGTTCAGGTGGCTGCGCCCTCTGCCAGCCCACTTCTCACCCAGTGCCTTTCAAACCCGCTGGCCAATGTCAGCCAAACCTCACGGATGGGGAAGTCCTACAAGTGAAAATCAGGACGAGGAGCAAGATCCTCAGCAGTTACCTCCCTGGCCTGCCAGCGGGCAGCCGGCACGCGTGTGCGGGCTGAGCCGAGCGCTGGGATGGGAGTGAAGACAGGGAGGGAGCTTCTTTCTCTGAAGAATTTTTTTCTTCCTCTAGAAGAAGGGGTTCAGCTGAGAAACTTGATTTTTGAATGGTGTGGAAGCTCTTAGTGTTCACACAGGAGTGTGAAAAGAGCTTTAGTCAGAGTTTATAAATCCTTCAAAAAATTCACTATGACAAAAGCGCCTTGATTTATTTCAGTGGATGTTGCCTTTATGTGTACTATACCGTAACAACCAGAGAGGTCCGAGGGACGAATTCTGCTTTGGTTTCCCACAAAATGCCCCATTCAAAGAACACAGGCCGAGTCTCCAGGTTAGTTTATGTGGGAAAGGGGAGGCACAGAAATGACGGCGCTGTCATTTGGCCGGTTCCTCTGAACCAACGGGATGCACCGTTTGCAGGGATAGTTATCAACCTGCCTGTCCGCTTTTCTGCACTGTGCTCAGGTCCTCTGACAAGTCCATTTGTACATATTATCAGTCAAATTTTCAGCCAAGACTAGGCTGGGTGTCTCTATATTTCACGCATCAACATAAATTCCATCGATGCTCTAATTTATACCAATGATAAGTAAAAGAGTTAATCCAGAATTACACTGAGCAGTGCCCACTAATATGCCTAAAATATCCAGCGTGATCATTACTAGTCACAACCTTTCAAAGCTATTTCCTGGCATCTGCACTCCCCAGGGGCATATAGCCACAGCATTAGTCAAGCCAGGCACTCCTGCTGCTACTGCATCTCCAAAATACACTGCTCTTAAAAAGAGGCAATGATGTTATTTGTTTTATTTGCAGTCACGCTGCCATGATAAACAGCCCAGTTTTTTTGCCACCAAGAAACAGGAATTTTCCCTCAGATATGGTTGGTCCAGGTCGGAGGCAGCACCTTTGACGTTACGTGTGCTCAACATATTTATGTTATAATGTTCTTTCCCAGATTTCCAAGTTTAAAGTGACTTCTTTTTGGGCCAGTCTGCACTGTTAGGATTTTAGCTCACGAAAACATAGTGTCATTCCCTAGCTCTGTGACTGTAACTCTTCTAACTGATTGCTTTAGCATTAATTGCGTTGGTGTGACATTCTGTGTATGAGATGCAAAAAAGCAACCTAGCAGGGCTGGTGTTAAAGGAAATTCCAGGAAGTTTGCAATTATTGCAATAGGAATGCAGCCTCTTTGTCCTTGTAAGATTCTTAAGGAAAAAAAAAAAAATCACACAAAATGTTTCCATTTCACAAATAAGTCCTCCTGGCATTTTCTATTCATTCTTGTAAAATTACTGACAACTATACACATTTCTATAATATTACTTCAATCTGCATCACTAGGAAAACTGAAGAGCTTATTAAAGAGATTTACTCTTTCAGTCTTCAAGGTGTAAAGCAGTTTCTTACAAATGTGCCCCATCAGCTAGATACACGCCTGTTTGTGGGAAGGGGGCTCTGGTTTAAACGTGGTTTTAAGCGAACGGTATTCACTGCATTCCCAGGCTGGCGAACAGGAGGCACCAGGGCAAATCCGGTGTCAGCAGCAGGTTTGCCATTTAATTCTTTAACAGATGCAGAGGGTTTGGAGACACCTTGTAACTCCACAGCAAGCTGGGTACTGGGGCTCTTTGACTGGTGCTGTGCCATCCATCCACTGCTGTCACTTTCGACCTGCGCACGCATCAACACAGAAGCTACCTCTGATGCTGGCTGAAGCAGAGCGCTTTGGCTTTCATAATTACGAACAACAGTAATTTCATTTCTGCTTGCTTAGATTTGTCATACTTTTTCTGTTTCATTTAAAGATAGAAAGGGATATCATCAAGTAGAGCCTGTATTTCCAAGCAAGGACGGTCATTTCTCTTCCAGTAAGTGGAAGTCCCATTATATCGACAATGCCACTGAGAAATTAGTGGAACTTAGCAGAAGGAACGTTAGCAGTATTGGTCCCGAAATGGCAGCCTGTTATGCACAGGAGAAATACTGGTTTTGTAGGGCGATTTTCCTCGTCCTTCTCCCATCAATGTTAAAAAAATAATAATTTGAAAATATATGTATATATAGCTGCCAAGGATCTCTCAGCTTTTCAGAATTTAATGAATTTTGTACATCGTTTGCTTTGTATTTGAAAATGCATTCTGTATTGGGAATCTGTGGGAGAGCTGAAGTCCATAATTTAGCCGGCTGTAAAATGTGTTGTAAGGAGGGATGCTGATTGCGAAAAGGCTCCGGCATCCAGAAGCAGCAACTGCAGGCTGCTCACAAGCGTGTGGTGCAATGGTGGCCTGAAACATACTCCAGTGTCTATCTAGAACCTGTGAATCTTCCCAGCAGGTTGGAAATTCACACCAGCAGCGTGCCCAGGGCAGCCGATTGGGGCTGCGTGTGCCACACAGCGTCTGGGACTTCCGACAGGGATGATCTAAAAATGTCTTCCCGTTACTAACTGGTTTAACCCTTTTTTTGTTTAAACTCCTGGGGTTCATAAAGCACAACTAGACTGTCTTGACTGTGTTGCCACGTGGAAATTTTACCCCTGCAAACGCTTTATTTTTCAGTCCGCGTTACCTACCGCAGGCAGGAGGACCACTATGGCTCCTGCTATCGCTGCCCACCTCCCGGTCTTATTTTTTCTCTCCTGAGCATCTCTTTTGGAGCTGTTCCAGACAACAGCCCTGGACTTGGAGGAATCACGGGGAGAGGATGGGGTTTTTGTACATAGCCCGTAAATCTGTTTGTCAGCTCTGTGTCTGGACTCAATTTTCCCCAGAAGTGCCTACAAGTAAAGCCATGTGTATTTGTGCGCGTGTGTGCGCACAGACGTAGGTGCTTTTAAATCCTGTTCCTAGCTGCAGGTTTGCCAGCCAGGTGGGTACTGCAGCTCCGAGGGGGTGGTCAATAGCGAATAATCCTAGCTTGAGTGGAAATCATCAGCAAACCCAGCTGGGAGGAGAAACGCAGTAATTTTCCCAGCCTCTTCCTTTTCCAATTTCCTGACCCTGCTCGGACATGATGGCAGCGCGGGAGCGAGTTGAAAATTATCAAAAGCTGAAGCTCTCCTGGCTTTTCATGAGGTTACGTAGCCCAGTGGTGGTAGGGAGAGAGGGAACGGGGCAAGGTCTGGGGGAAGCTTGCTCCTGGGCTAAGTCCCCCCGAGTCTTCGCAGCCCTCACAACAGGGATAGTATTTTTAAAAGAAACAGCTTCTCTCTCCGTTAAAAAGCACACTCTGCTCTGGCTGCATCTCTCTTCTGGGCGTGCAGAGCCTGTAACGTGAGGAAGCTCAGCCTGGGAAATAGACTGACTTGAGCTCTTTCCAAATAACGCAGGGAAAGCTGGTAGCGGCAACATGACACTGTCAACAAATTGACAATTCGCATTCCCTCATGTGGTGTCAAAGAGGCACTGCTGCACTCCGCTGTACTCGGTCCAAAAGGGTCCCGCTAGGCTGCGGCAGCGCAGCAGAGTTTCACCGTCGGAAAAGCCGGCAACGGCGGGGCAGCTGCCAGCTTCGGCAAACGGCGCGGCCACCGAGAAGTGGTTCTGTGTGTTCCACTCACGGGGGCTTGTCAAAATATTAAGAGGAGTTATAAACCAGCAGGCGTCTCTGACCGCCTCAGTGACCCCCTGCAAACGCAGCTTACCTATTCGAAGAAGGAGTTGCGTTGTGCTGCTGTGTGGGATGGGTCCTTGCTCCGTTCTTCCCATGGTTTTGATATGGAAAGGAGCCCTTGTTGGTTAGGGTAGCCTTGGAAAACGGCTGCATGTGGGGCTTGTAGAGCTGTGGTGGGGAGGTAAATTGGTCTCTCCTGCTGATACTGACAGAGCAGAACCAGCACTGGCATCAGAAAAATGTCTCCAATCTTATTGTTAGAGCCTTTCCCCACCTTTCTGGAAGCCGCTGCCCTTTGCAGGGTTCACAGAAATATCTCCAAATTCAGCCACGGGAGGGGCCTGCGTGTTTTTGAAGCAGTATGAGCGTGCCTTGGCCACGCACCTCCTGGGAGCAAGTAAAGCTTCCACATCCTGACGCAGTTAAAAACGGGGACTGGTTTGAAAGTATCACCCCTAAATTGAGAATATACCTCTCTCACTGAGAACCCCAGGCTCCTCTGCCACCAACACGTGGGGCGGATTCTCCAGGAGAATTGAGGTGATTGCAGCATCCCTCATGGAGCTGTGAATCCCATAATGGAGGTAAGCTTGGCTTCCAAAATGGACAGTCTAATTTTCTAATTTTTCGAAGGTACGGAGCAGTACCTTACACGTACCCTTTTGATACAGCGGCTGCTCTGTGTTACTGAAAGCCAGGCCAAATTTAGAAATCTAACTCAACACTTCAATTGTTAAAAAGCTTGGCTTTCCTTTCTCTGCTCGGCAACAAATTCATACCATTACAGATGCATTCATCATAGCCCTTTCCCATTTGTTTTCTACCAATGTTCAACCAGAGGAGTTTCACAGAGGAAGTGAAACACAAGAGCAGTCACCAGTGGTGATGATCTGTCCCTGAAGCCTGATTCAGTGAATTGAACTCATCCATTCAGAGAACAGAAACATTCAATAAGACACGTGGGCCCATCTTTTAAGGTATTTAGGTACTTAACTATTAATGTTTCCAGTGGTTGCTAGGTGTTCGGGCACTTTCAAAAGCAGGATCTGCCCGGTCCATGAAAAACTGCTTGCTCTTGAACATTCAAGGAAACTTTCGTGGAAAAGCTTACCTCTGCACTTACATTGTGATAAACGATGCGGGTTAGGATTAATTTCAACTGATTTTGGCCATGGAAAAATCAAGTGTTGCACCTAAGCTACTCACCTGGGCTACCTCTATAGCAAAGGAGAGCAGCATCTCTAGAGGGTGGCTCAACCCACCTAATTTCACCATCTGCCTTTGGGATTGGGTTTGGGATTGGGATTGTCTTCTCGCTGCCTCAACTATAGAGAAAACCTAGAAGAGTAGTTTAGCTAAACACCTAACTTTTAGGTGACTAAAGTAAGGTGAAATAAATCCCTCTTACTGTGAGTACTTCCAGGTAATGAATAATTTCAGGGTATTTTAATTTGCTTGCAGACACTTCAAGAACAGAAAATGAGGTAAAATTAGTCATGTGGTTAATTCATTATGTATAATTCCCCTAGCTAGAATCAGGGCAGAAGCCTGCCCAATAAGTCTAACCTCATGACTCCCATTGACATTTTTACAATTTGAAGAAAGCAGAAAAATCCCCCAAACTGGCTTTTCACCTAGTCCTGTGAACCAATTTC
Source organism: Chionis minor (assembly GCA_013398295.1). Taxonomy (NCBI): domain Eukaryota; kingdom Metazoa; phylum Chordata; class Aves; order Charadriiformes; family Chionidae; genus Chionis; species Chionis minor. The sequence continues at coordinate 1,508,003 of VZSF01004381.1, forward strand.
AAGGCCAAGATTAAAAGTGCTGAGCTCGTACGAAGGTTTGAACCAGAACTTTTGCTGTTTATAGCAACGTAGGCAACCTTACTGTTAATGAACATTGTGAAATATTCAGAAAAGTACGTCAGGTCCCGTCACAAAGCGCACACACGCGTTTGAAAACCCATCCTTCCAGAAAGATAGGCTTGTTATAAAACTTGTGCTTATTTCTAAAAGGTGTTGAAATCATTTTGTAAGAGGTAGTCTTATCAAGAGAAAGTGAAAGAGGGGGCAGCAATCTTTTATTGCCAAGCCGACTTCAGCTTTTAAGAGCTGTGCAACCAGTCTGCCTGTTTTGGGAGGTGAAAGTCGCTCGACAAAATTTTGCACACCACAACAGTAATTGTCTACAAAGTGCGTGTGCTGGGCTGGTACCACGTGGCGAGGGTAAAACCTGTTAGTCACTTGAAGAGCTGCTTCCCCTACCTTCTACCTCCCTTCCCTGTACAGAGGGCTTGGAGACCTGGCCGCAGATGCTGTGGTGACCTTTATCCTTGCTGTGGACTGAGCCACGGTCCCCAGTTCAGACATATCCTACACGCAGAGCTGGATGTTCAGAGGAGACCTTGGTCTTCCCTAATTCTGGATGGATCCCGCAGAGGGCAGTTGGGAGCCTCCTCCTGCTCATGCGATTGTACCTTGTGGGCACTGGTGACCCTTCTGCCTGTGGCCAGCAGTCCTCTTCCAGGGTACTTAAAAATATACTGCAAAACCTCTGGATTTTGAACCTGTGTGTCTTCATTGATGAAGCACCCCCTTGGTCCCTGACCTAAGGTCAATGACTTTAAAGGACATTAACTAGCATTGACTGAGAGATTTGCTAAAGGTCAAGGCTTGAATAATTCAAGCCCCATAAAGATTTCACTAAAGTTGAGGCCCTCTGGGCAAGTACCTAGTTTGCCTGGGCAGGGTGTCCATACATCCCTGACAAATGGGGACGGTGCTGCTCGTACAAGCCGTCTGGGGAGGCTTGTATGGGAGCTGTACATCTCTGCTTTATAACCTTGCAGGGGGAGTCACAGGGTGAAGCCACACAGCCAAAGGCAGAATGGTAAGAGAGGAGAGGAGTTCGTCTGGTTGGCAGAAACCCCTGTGCCCTTTTTCCATCCGACTTCTTCCGCCGTTATGATCTCTGCAGTTTGCACGGTTGTCCCGCCTCTGCCGAGCATCCTTTGGTAGGAGCCGGCAACACGACAGCTAAACTGCATCTTCCTGCAGGTTGTTAGTCACTAAATGAACTCCAGGATGCGGGACGCGTTGTTGTTCCTGGCTGCAGTGACCACGCAACCTCAAAGTGCAACAGGACGATTTCACTGTCAGTGTTTACTTGTATTCAGAGCACATCTTAATGGGAGAGATGTTCTGCCTGGTGGCACCCTGTTCCTTTCAAAGGAGCACAGCAACGACTGGAGGGTATATTTTGAGCTCTATACTAAAATCTAAGCTGAAAATAGCATTGAGATGGAGCATATGTGTCTCGGAAGAGCCTGTCATTTCATACCCTTCAGAGAAGACTCTTGACTTCAGTGAATTACAGGCTGGGACTTAAACCTCCAACAGATTTGAACAGCACCAAAACTGCCCTACATTATTGTATAACTCCTAACTGGGGCTCCCACACTGGGTCACATCTCAGGTGCTGAGTCCTGGGGTTGCCCTGAGGTTCAGGTAGCTGTTGGATGGGCTTCTGCATGGGCAGCAAGCGGGCAGGGGAATGATGGAGGTCCTAGAACAGGGGAGGCAAAGGGGATGCTCCATCTGCCAGCCAGTAGGTCTTCACAGCAGCCTGCGCCTGCTCCAAAGGTTTCTCAAATAAATAGAGAAAAAATTCTGGTTAGGGCAGGACTGCAGGTTTTACAGGCACTTGGGCTAACAAGGCGCAAGCAGAGCCAACTCTTCTCCTGCACCGCACACCCACCCTTCGGTGGAGCATCTTTACACGCTCATACCCATGCGCTGCAGAGCTGGGTCTGACAGGCACGGACTGTGTCCCCCCCGCCAAGTTTGGGAAAGCAGATCGTGAGAAACCTGCTGGGTTAGGACAGGTCCACGGCATCTCGCCTTGTGCTCATTCGTGCGCTCTTAGATGCAAAGGTTGAACGTGTCAAGACCCTTTGCCTTTCTTTGGCTGGCGTTGCTGGCGAGCTGCCTTTCTGCGTCTGGAGCTGGCACCAGGCTTTGCTAACTTCACCGTACAAGCCAAGCCCAGCCCCACTAACCCATGGAAATAGATCTGCAGGCTTAAATGAGACTAACCGTATGAGTAAGAGATACTCAAATGAATAATTGTTTGCAGTACGTGTGTCTCTGTTATTTTAACTTTGAGTAATTCAGGAATGACTGTAGATATATCCATATGATGACAGTTGTTTCAATGTTTTCATTCAAAGCACTTCTCAAAAACAGGTGATGCTGTCTAAAAAGGGCATTTTATAAATGAACCAGACAGTCATTTGAAATTGGGTTGCCTTTGTTTGCTGTTGATAACAAAAGCAAATTTCTCTTTTTTTTCCCCTCTGCTGGAGCATAGAAAGAATTCACCGCGCTTTGTGCTGGGGCTGGAACTAGCTCCAGCACCAGCTGGTAATAAAGCTACAAGTGGGGATCTATATGCTTTAAAAATCAAGAGAATTGCCTAGACAATCATTGAAATGACATTTGGTTCAATTCCATGTAAAAAAAAGTATTTTGAAAGTTTGACCTGGTGTTATAGGGAGTTTTTTTGAATTCTTCAAAGAGTAATCCCGGTTTACTTTTTTTTTTTTTCCCCTTCAGGTTCAACCCCTTTTATCACACTAAAGTGCCAATCAATATTGTGAGATAGATGTTACATCTTAGGTTTTTATAACATTACTTGTCCCAGAAGGGATACTGTATCTTTAAGGAAATGGACCCGATATCCTGTTTCTGAAGGATTAAAACACTTTAAAGAGACAGAAGAGGCTGTAAACCCCTATCATATTCTTATTCTCTCTTCATTATCTTGTCCAGTATCTATCCCTGCTGAGTAAATCTGGTTGTGTGTTTCTCCAAAGTGGTCATAAGAAGAAATTTATTTACTTCTCTTTGCACTGGAGGGGCATTACTGGGTTTCAAGGCTCTCCGAAGTAATAAAGATTTTGCAGTGTGTGCAGAAGGAGCAGAAATTCAGAACTTCTTTTCCCCCTCTGAGGTCGTTTGGCCAGCCTAAAGGGGAGACACTTCTCATTTTCTGACAGGCTTTATTTCCGTAAGATTTTCCAATTAGCAGGAAAAGGTCACACTAATGTTAGTGCTGTGTGGAGGAAGGGGGATCCGACTATGCAAATAGAGATCTCCTTGAAAGGACAACATAAAAATATTGTATTTTCTTTCATTTCTTAATTAAAAATTGGCGGGGAGGGGTGTGGAAGTGTGCGTGCTTGTGCGTGCGCGTGTTTGCTGGGGGGGGGGGAAGGGAGCGCTCCCTCTTGCCTGGGATCAGCAATTTCACTTGGTTTGCGGACCTCGCTTTTCTCTGAAACAGCAGATTGCATTCAGTCTCCTGTCTATATGTTTGTCCACCTGGGTGGAAAACAGACAGCCCAACAGATTTCCAGCCTGCAAGTGCTCTGTGAGAGGGAGCGACCGGGGCAGGGAGACGACGCACACATAATACTGTTTTCTTTTTGCTCCCAATTAATTCCGAAGAGGAGTTTGGGGTGGGGGTTTTTTTGTGATTTTTTTTTTTTTTTTCTTTTTCTTTTGCATGGTTGGGTTGGGGCTTTTTAATCAATCCGAGCTGAAAACAAACAACGCTGACTGCGAGCATTCCCGCCCCCGTCCCCTTTGAGCCCTGCTAGAAGCATCTCTCTGTAGCTTTCCCGGCAGCTTTTGTATTCCATCCCGGGTGCGTGTGTGTCCCCACGCACGTGCACACCGAAAGCACAAGAACTTTTTCCAACGAGGTGAAGAACCAGGAGGTGTCAGGACTTGCTCACTGCTCGGCTTTCAAAGAAGCCTCACATTCTTCCTCCTCGCAGGCAAGCATCCGTCTCTCTTTTTATAGCCCGGGAACAGCCGTGGCCCTAACTTGTGCCCCTTTCTCCACGGAGGGGCCGCAGCGTTTAAATTTGGCTGTGAGCATGGGGGGAAAAGGCAGGTGCACAAGTCTGGAATCTCTCAGCAGGCGTTAAACTGGTCCAGCTCCTCCCCGGCATATTTCCTCCTTAAACACGTAACTGCCTTTGCAGCCAGGGAGCTGGAAAGCACCTCCGGAGTCAATTTGGTCTTGAAGGCATTGTGTTAGGGCAAAGGGAGGGAGTTCAGCTGCCTGCTGACACTCCTGGGCAGACAATTGGTGCCATCAGTGGTTCACGGGAAATAGAAAAATCTCTTTATTTTAGACTGCAACTTGCTGAACTACACACACACACACATACGTGTGTGTGTGTGTGTATATATAGCCACCAGAGAATTATTTCACAGGAAATTAAATATTTGCAGCTCTCCCACACCATTTCATATCTTGCCAATTCCCATAACCCCCTTTTCAGATCACCGATCCCTGCTGGAGCCCAGAAACTGTCTATCGTAACCAGAAGTTTGTACACTGGGAAACATTTCTGCACCAAATCCTCCGCTGGAGTAAACTGGCAGGGTGCCACCAAAGTCAGAGCCGGTGTGGTGATTTACACCAGCTGCGGATCTGGCCCGGAGAAACGTGAAAAGCTCGCTGAGCTTTGTGCATCGGAGAGTTACGTGGCCAGTCCCTTATTCCTGATAGTAAAAGCTAAAACGTCCTGATCTCCCAAGGAGCCGATCAGAATAATATTTTTTTCATCCGCGTTAAGCAGTAATCTTAGGCTGCAGCGTGGAACTCTTCCCTTCCTCCTTGTTGAAAAACGATGTTTTATCTTCTCTGGTATTTCCACCCTGACATTTATACCGAATGACAATTAACTTTCCTTTCCCATTAATCAAAAGTAATTCTCTTTCTGCCAGCGCCTGGCACTGGTATGTGTCCCGACACGTGTGTAACTGCAGTACTTTACGCTGGATGGCCTCGCTCTTTTTTCCAGGGAGAGCCAGCTCTCCCCCACCGTATCCCTGCGAGAAGAACCACCGCGGGAGGGCGGTTTGTGGGTTTGGGTGAGACACGGACTCGCGGGGAAGCGCCGGTAGCGGGACTTGAGCTGGAGGGAAAGGACGGTGGCTCCCCGGGAGCGGGGAAATCCAGCGTGAGCGCCTCGCACGGCAAAGCCGGGAGACAAAGCGCGGTTCCCTCCGCTGCCCTCCCCTTCCCGAGCAGGGCCGGAGCGTGCGGCCAGTCCGCTCTGCAGCCGGCAGGTGTTTCACCCACCGGCACCTTCCCCCTGTTTGGGTACCCACCGCGTCTCCCTCTTCCAACCCTCCTCCTCAGGGACCAAACGGCTTTGTCGCCGCAGAAATCTGGGCAATAAATACCTTTTAGTTACGGTTTGCAGGGCACGGCACTGCTTCGGATGCGCCACAGAAACACAAGGTGATCCCTCGTTCGCGCTGAAGGGGATGGCAGCGCTCCCGTCCGCTCCAGTGGCACGGGATCAGACTTCACAGGGGATTTCTGGGGAACTGTTTCAGCTCAGAAATAACCAGGCTGGGATTTGAGGGGGAAAAAAAGATTGTGTTTTTTTTTTCTTTTTGTTTAAACATAAAGCAGTAGTATTGCTGTAGTTTTTAAGCAGCTGTGAAAGAGAGAAACCTGTTTCAATAACAACCAGTTTTAGCCAATGTCTGAGTTTATGATGCATCAGTGAAACAGAGAAAATCACACAAATACTTGTTTTAACCTTAGAAATATAAATTAAGTTTCATAATAGCCCTCAAAATAGCCATGTCTGCTTTAACACCGTTTCGGAGAGGCGTAAGCTTGGGGCACCGGGATGCTCCATGAGTCACTACCTGAGTCAAGAGCGGAACCTCAAACCCTCATTACCAGAGTTGCCCGTGGGTCTGTTTGTGTCTGGAGGTAAATTGAAAACCTGCAAAAATACGCAAAAAGGCTTGTGATCAGTGAAGCTGAGGTTCCTGGTTTGATTTCAATATTCTGTTCATATGCTGGAATTCATCCAGCAGCTCATGGTAGAGGTGCAAAGGTGATGTGCTCCAAGGGGAAGCCACTTTCCAAAAACTTTTATGTTCTCATAGATTAAATACATCAGAAACTTAAAATCCAAAGGATTTTGATGCTTAGGGAATAGATTCTTAGGGGACTGGCACCTAATTTTGATCGGTGTTTACAAACTCATACTATTTACCTTTCATATGCGTTAGCTGCATGCAGACAAGACTTTGTTTGCAGTGATGTTCAGGAAAATAAATGTTGGGTACTTAGCTGGAACTTGTTGCGTGGTTGTGGTGAATTGTGATGAGTGGCTGTGCTTTGGAGATTGATATATTTAATAAACACTCGGTGGATGTAAAATAAATTAATCCCTGCTGTTTATATGAGAAGACATGGTGTTTTACAACCTTAATGCTGTTGTACAAAACAGTCAAGAGCAGGTCAACATTTTGGTTTAATCTAGACCGTAGGAACCCGTGGGTATTAGAAAGCACATGTTTAGCACCGGAGGCAGCGGAAGGGTGACCCCCATGTTTGAATACCCTTTGGTCCTCGGGTGGCTGGATCTGGCAGTCCGTCAGTCCCTGGTGGAACTGGTGCCTTCCTGAGGTTTCAGGGATGAGTTTGCATTTTGACTTTTCTGTCTGAAATTCCGCTGTTCATAAGGCTTGAACCTTGGAGCAGCCACCGGGGATGGCCTCCTGCGCTGGGCAGGGGCCAGGTCCCCTGCAGAGCACGGCCAGAGACCCATGCTGAACGAGCATCCGATGGAGGACTTAACAGGACATTGTTATTTAGCTGAGCTGGTGGTTCATAAAACCGAAGCCAGACCAGATGTAGAAACCTGCTAGAGAAACTGGATCGTTTCAAAGATTTAAGAGCTTGCAGGACCGTGAGAATCCTTCTGCTGCAGGACTATCCCCGTCCCTTTTTCTTGTATGTCGTGCAGCTTCAAAATGGTGTTTGACATCTTCAGGTCATTAAAGCCAGGTGAGGATGCACGCTTTGATTTTTAATACAGTGAATTTTTCAAAGAAAGCTTTTCAGAATCCAAAAAACGTATCAAAAACAGTAAGGGGAGGGGCACAAGTTTAACGACATTTAAAAAATCAAGCAGATAATTCCTGCTGGATAATTCTACCTCGCTGATACCACCTTGAGTACACAATATTGACAGTCTACAAATAGGTGACTTGCCTAAACAGGGGGAAAAAACAAACTCAGCTATTAACTTTTCTGTGTAAGGACATTTGTGTTAGTCTGGAGCATATTTTCATTCTGCCTCTAAGAAAATGTATTTCTTGCTGTTATAATACATGCAAACAAGCAGAGAGAGATTTGCATTGAGTTGGCATTAGTTTTGTTAGGGCTGCCAAAACTGGGGCTCTCTGCAAGTGATATGTTTCACATTGCAGCATTCCTCTCAGAAACTTGCAGAACTAAATAAATAATGGCACCGTAGATGAAACTGGAGAAAACTGAGCAGTGCTCAAGCCAGGTGCCCAGAATTTCTATCCAGGCTGCCAGATTTTCAAAGAATTAAACTTTTCAGATCAAATTCTGTAGTCTTTGTGAAATTTTGCTGCTTGTAAAGCTTTGAATGGAATGAAGTTTTCTCTTAATGGAGCGCCAGGGACTTTACATGTAACATCTCAGCCAGCACCTGTCAGAAGCAGTGGAGAGATTGCTGCCGATTTTCATGGTCACTGATGGGCCCGGTCTCGAGACTTCCTTGTTCCCTGCTCCCCGTTTGGCTGATCTGATTTCTTGCTGGCTCTCCTGGGCTTTTCCAGCCTGCAGCATGGAGCAGCTGTCCATGCTGACCATGGTTTCAAGGAAGCATCTCCTGTTTCTGACTGTTGGCCTTCTTGTGAATCTTGTCATTTAGCCTTTAATTATAACGGTGTAATTGTAAAAGTATAATTGTAATTATAAAATGATAAATATAATAGTTATAATAGCAGAGTTTGCTCATCAGCCTTATTGGCCACTAAGGCACCTGACTGCAGGTAAAAACCTATTTATGTATCTTATAGTGAAATTTTAAGGCTTGCTTAATTTCAGACACCAGCCGAAGTTTTTTTAACTAATGAGTAAGGATAGATTCGGGTATATCCTTGCAATCGGCCACTTTCGTTAAGTGTGCCGAACTGAGGCTGAATTACTGCTCCGTGAGCAGGTAGGAAACACACATCAGAGGTCTTAAAAAAATAACTTTATGCTCTTTGAAGAGGCTCAGAAGAAAATTCCACCTTTGCAGAGACCATACCTCTGGTGTGCTGACCTCTTGGCAATGGCAGCCCACTAAGCGTTGCTCTTAGCTGGAGTTCTCCTTAGTGATTTGGTTAATTGGATGAACAGGCGTTTTAGTGACACAGACTAGATCTCCACGCAGCAGTCCATCAGAACTAATCGGCTGGCTGCTTTCCATTCACACCAATGGACGGTTTCATGAGGAAGGTCAGTAGATGGTAACTTTTAAAACTGAAGCGCGTGTTAAGTAATGGCAGTTGGACCTTGGCCTCAAAAGAAGAGAAAGGATTACCTCATTGCGTGAAGAACTAGCTTGATAGTGACTCCTCACAACCTGAGTCACTCTCTCCTCTAAAGATACATGAAGAAATCTTGCTTTCACCTGAACCGTAACAGCAATTCCAGCAGAGCATGTGCTAAGTTGCCATGGAGCGTTTGTTTTCCTGTTGTGCTTGAGTGACTGGAGAGACTCGGGAGCTGCAAAATTCAGGTCCAGATGCCTTCCAAGATAGAAAACTTTCCCAAACTGCCTTTCAAAGTTCATGAAAACTTCTTTGGTCCACAAAGCTAAATATTGGAAAATACACATTTTACATGCCTAGCTCCAGGAATTGAAATTGGAAACCTGAAGCTGGGCTGTCTTAGCACAGAGGGACACAGAGCAGGGGCAGATTTGAGCTCAGGCATGCTCGGAGGAGGAGACGCTTGAGGACACTGTGAGCAGTAGTTAGCTGGAGTTTCTCCTAGAAGAAGATAATGAAAACAGAGTCGGTCTTCACCCCTTGATGTCTCTCAGGTGTAGGTGCCTTACAGAGAGTTTCAGGGAGGTCTTTCATCCCCAGCATTGGCAGAGCACTATCTTGTGTCTTTCCCCAGAAAGTAGGGAACTTCTGATCCTAGAGGCTATGCCTTGGCTTTCCCTCTTCAGCCATGGATCTGCAGGAGGAGTGTTTTCTGGGGCTTTACTTTTGGGTTAATGAATCTTGAATTCTTCTGCACTGAGAATCGGCCCCAAAAGCCTCCTGTGTGGTGGGCTAGTCCAGGATGTGGTGTAGAAGGTGCCTTCATGAGGTATGGGCCACCTTCTGCCAGAGCAGGGTGATGAATCTGGCCTGCCCACAGGCCACAGGTTTTTTAAAAAAAGAGATACAGCGTGTGGTTTCTTTGGAGAGAAAGCAACCGTAGTTTGTCTGTGTCTTGATGTGTGTATCAAGTACAACTTGAAAAATGCAAATTAGATGAAGGTCCTCTGAGAACCCAGGCAATGAGATGTCCTGTTGCTGCTAAAGTGCTCAGTCCAGGAAGGCTGAGGGTCTTCCAGGAAGGAGCAGGAGCAGAACTGGAGGTGACTGAGAAGAGTTAGATCAGAAAATGATTTTAATGCCCTGAGAGCTCAAGGCGCTTTCAGAGCCCCAGCTTTGGCCTTAGGCGCCTCATTTGCCAGTCAGGCACCCGGCTCCTCTTTTTGGAACTGATTCTTCCTAAATTAAGAGTCTAAGTGCTGCAATATAAATAAATAATAAAATTAATAAAAATAATAAAATTCAGTATCAAAATTGCCATTGGGAAAACCAATAAAAGAAAAAGCCACCAACCATGTAATGGCTACTTTTAACCACTTAACATACAGTTTAAACCTCTAAAGAGGAATAATAATACATTTATTTCTAAAGTACCTGAAGTTGCCAAAGGCACTCAGGGTGCTCTGCGATATAAAACCGCTTCTAAAAATAAATTAGCACATTATAAAAAGGCTCTGTGTAGCGCATGTACTTAGTGAGCAGGTGAAATGTTTCTGACAGAACGTGCTACTTTCGGAGGAGGCTGGTCTGCTGGAACTGAGTCGGTTTGAGGGAGTTCCCGATGAGAAGGCAGCCAAGCATTTCTGCATCTCTCTTTTGGAGATGCCAGCTGCGGTGCTGGCATGGAAGGCAGATGAGAAGAGGCGTTGCGGACAGAGCCCCCTCCGTTACGCTTCGCACCGCTGTGCGGGCTGTGCAATCCCAGGCTCCTCCGCATCCCACCGCCGCCTTCCCCTAACTCCTTCCAGAGACCTCTTGCGAGAGGGAAAAGCCGTCCCAGCCCTGCAGTCCCAAGAGCCAGGATAAAACCAGCCCTTTTGCCGGCTGAACCTCCCTGGGAATCCAGAAGGGCCAGGCTGCCCGGGCGCTGCCGGCCGTGCCCGCGGGGCATCTGTCACCGGGCGAGAGCCCTGCGGGGCGGCAGCGATGCTCTTGCCGAGCGCGGCTTTGTCTGGCCGCAGCCAGCTGGCAAGGGCTTCGACCTGGGGCCCCGCTGGAAAGCGAAAAAATAAAGCCGGGGAGGAGGATTCCCGAGCAGCGGAGAGGGGAGAAGAAGGAGGAGGGTTTGTTGTTATTTGCGGTGGCTTCGTTTGTACCGAAATTCCTTCCACAATGAGCTGCGTGTCTCCGGCGGCAGCTCTGGCCGGCATCCACGCGGATCAGCTGTTTGATATTTTTTTACGAGCGTCTCTCCCTCTCCCGCCCGTCAGTCGGATCCGGGCCGCGGTGATGCAACGCTTCTTGGAAAGTCGCAGCCTCCGTCCCCAGCAGTTTTCACGAGTGCTTCTTTAGGAAGTTGGCTGTTTGAAATGGCCTCGAAGGAAACCGCGCTTTACTTTCATCTCTATCCTAAGGCCTAATTGAGTTGAATACAAATATAAACTTATAACAGACGTTTCAGTCGCTCTCTTTAGCTTGTCTCACGAAAAGCCGGTTTAATGATCTTTCTGAAGGCTGTTTCACTGAGGCAGCAGAAAGGCACCAGCTTTACATCATTACTGAATAGTGCATAAAGGAATTATTTAGCAAGATGTTCTGTTTGTTAATAGACCCAAATCACAGTTTCTTTTACCAAATACTGCTTTTATTTGAGGTCTTTGAATGAATTTCATTCAAACAATGCTAACATCTGATGATAAAAACCACTAATGAGAGGGAAATCATCCGCGGTTTTGATCTAGAGCTCTCATTAATTCCAAACTTTGCTTTTAGTTCGTTTTGCTGATCAAATCACTAGAACAGTTTTTATTACCGCTTTGGCTCCCTCCAAAGAGAGTTAGCTTTCCATGAGCTTAAACTCAATTCTCTTTGTTTCCCTTATACTGCTTCAAATCACCCCGATGGAATGAAATGGTCCAGAAGGGGACTTCATCCAATGGCCAGGGAAGAGACATCCCCCACGCCAGACCCTAAGCATCCGACAAACCTGGGGATGGAATTTGGATTTAAATTTCAGTTTAGATCTTAGGCTGCACACCTTGTTTATAGGAGGACATTTTTCCAGAGGAAGTACGGAAGAAAATGATTTGTCCGTGGACATTTTTGCTCGATATGTGATGTTTCCAGTCCTTGTTTACACTGCTCCTTATACCTATTAGCACATGTTGTGCTGCCTTTTAAATTGTTATTTAATTGCTTAGTAATTTTCTGCAGTGGTATCAAGTTGCAAGCTGTGCTTTTTTTTTTTTTTTNGCCCCAAAGTGCATAGTTCGGAGATCTCTGAAACTTTTTTGCAGTGCTTCAGTGCTTTCCTCATACCCTTGGCCAGGAGCTTGAGGAGGGCTGGAGGCGCAGGCGTGTCGCACCGAATACGTACCAACAGACATCCAACAGCGATACCGTTCCCTGTTCCAATATTACCCATATATTATATACAAATCCTTGCCTCCTTTTCCCCTACACAGACATAATTGTTTAGACCTTCCTGGGAACTTAAAAGCACTTGGAAAAATTAGTCTTATTTAAAAAAACAAAAGATAAAAGAGGGTTAAAACACCCCCCGTTGCCCTCCCACCACCTCCCTGGGCTCCACCATGGTGCAGTACGACACAGGTCGGGCGTTCGAACAGACTCCTCAAAACATTTGCCCTCTTAAATTGCCACTGCCCTGGAGGGCGGAGGCCAGGCCATTGTAATTCTTGAAATTTATGAAGATTAATGAAGAAGGCAGACAACAGTTCTGTGTTAGAAGACCAGGAGGCAATTCAAACCACATTAATGGCGAGAAATGGCAAAAAACGTAAAAAATAGTCTCTGCAAGCATAAGGGATAGAAATGAGGGGGTTTGCATGCTTGGGATGTAAACTAATTCACATTCCCTTGCACTGTCTCACTAGCTGAATTTTTTCCTTTAATTCAGAATCAGCTTACTATATTATTTTAATATAAATAGGCACATAGAACAGTGAACAAAATGCTGTATTTAAGACAAACAGGGAAAATAAAGTGTTGCGAAATCAGCTTTTGCTGATGGTTCTCACCATTCCCTTTCCCAGATCTTTCTCTGTCAGTTCAGTAAAATTGATTATTGTCTTAAACATAGAGTGACTTTTACATATAGGTTGTTTACATTAGGAGCAAGCAAATGTCCTGAGATCTGGAAAGAAGAGGTATAATAAAAAGGAAATTATACCTTTCAGACTTAAGTTGTGTGTTTGAGAACTGGCCCGTGGGAAGCGCTTGCTATAGATCAGCGTGAGGAGCTCATGACCAAGGGACTGCACTGACTCGTAAGCTTAAGTGGGAAACTGAGATTCACGGTGCTGTGACTCCAGCACTTGTTCTTCTTTTAGCATCTTCCATCTGGATAATTACGCTGCTCAACCTGTTAATGGTCCAGGCTTTGCGGAGGTGTTTGAGGAGCATAACCTTTGCCTGGCTTGGGCTAATTTTCTATCTCAAATTCTAGTGTTTGTGGCTCTGGTCCTTTTTTATACCTGAGGTTCTTCTGCAGTGAGGAGATGTTGTGTAAGAGCAGGGCAGGGTTTTTGGGGTGCTCTTGTTGGAAGCCCATTCTGCTCAGCGTCTAGCAGTCATAGAGGTTTAAGCTCAGTATCTAATGTGAAAGATTTTAGGAAATCTAATGTATTTGGTTCGTAGTCTAACAGTTTGTACTCCTGAGCACCTTGTTGAAGGCTATGACCTCTTCTTTCAGTGTACTCCACTGGTCAGAGCCCTCAGAGGGATCTTCTGTCCTGCAGGAGACCCTGACGAGGCCCTACATACAACTCCAGCGAGCTTGTGCTCTCTGCGAGGGATTTAATGGGGGATCAAGTCATGCATAGACTAACTTGAAGTGAGACGTCTTCATTGGTGGGAACTTCATCCTACCCAAACTCCTTGCACTCGCAAATTTGCAAAGCTTAGCCTTAAAGGTGAGTCTAAGTTTTATGTAATATTCCAGCTGAAGGAAGGGGAGGGGAAAAAAAAAAAAGAAAAAAAAAAAAAAAAAAAGAAGTTTCCTTTAACCTAGTTTAGCCTAAAGTTTTGTCCATTAAAAAGAAAGTAAAAAAACTTCCGCATAAAAGTAAATAAATTAAAAAAACCCCATACTTCCCCAGAGAAGTGAAGCAGAAATTAGGCAGCTTTGGTCTAAGTGTGAGGTGAGAGCTTAAGAGAGAGAACAAAGACAGCGCGGGCTCAAGTGCGCGCGGCTCAGCTCTTCAGGCTGGTGTTTCGTGGTTATGTTTGTTAGACTCAAAGTGGGTAAAGCTAAAACAAATAGTGGTATTCACCAGAGACTGATAAAATAGAGGTCACCTCTAGTAATATATAGTAGAATTATTCTCCAAAGAGCTCAATTTTAATTACATACTGGTTTAAGAGTATTACTTGCACAAAACCCTGCTACCTGTTTATGCTTCCAAAACCTAATGGAGTTATATTGAATAACTGAAAGGCCCCCAAATCACACTGACAACTTGTCTTCTAAACTCTGTTATGTTTTGTCTTAGCACAAGTGCCAGTGCTAAAGATTATTGATGCAACTGCTTGCTTTTAGATGCTGAATCACATTAGCCTCCCTCCTGCCCTCCTATTTCATTAAGAATCTGGCTGCAGATCAAAAAATGTAATGCCTTCTCTATGTAGGGCCCCATAACTTTCACAAGCCCTAAAAAACCGACTGGCAGTGCATTGATTTCTCTCTCTTTTCTTTCTTTCTCCTGCTCAGTCTTGCTTGCTTTTGTTCTGTTGCTCTCTCTTTTCCTCTACCTTTTTTCATTCTTTCTCTTTCTTTTGCTGTCTTTACTTCTCATGATTTCTCTTCCCCTCCTCTCTCTTTATTCTTCTCTCTCTCTCTCTCTCTCTCTCTCTCCTCTCCTGCTTTTTTCTCATGGAGCGGTGAGAGAGAAAAATAGAAGTAGGAGGAGGGCAAGAGGTCAGCACGTGAGGAATTCCAGTTTAGCAGACAAAGCCAAACGCTAATATATGTCCATGCATTGCATCTGATATTTTTATTATATCTGCTCAGAAGAGAGTAATTGTAAGTTGTTATTTTGTTTTCCCAAAGGCTATTCTTTTTTTTTTTTTTTTTTTTCCTTCATTGCTGTCGTCTTTTTTATAATTTGCACTAGTCAGTACTCAGTCAACTTAGTTTCATTCAGAAAAAAAAAAATTCTGTATGGAAGGATCTCCCAAAAGCTCTGCCGGAGCAGAGACCAGAGGGTGACCTTTCTAAAACCAGTGGGACTCTAGCCAGCAGTGTCAATGGAATCAGGATTTGTCCCGAGATTCTGGATTCCAGCCAGGGGATTAGGTCCATCTGGCACATAGGTGCTTCAGGAGATGCCCAGAGCTCTGCTCTGGGCTTCACAGCAGGCTCAGCTTTTAGTCCCAGACAGGGAATGCTGCAGGACTGTAAGAAGTACGGGTTTATCCAGTTTTGTAAGGAAAATAATTCTTCTAGATAACACTGAACAATATTTCTAGACTAACTCTTGGTCCCCCAAAATGAGGAAAGTCCCTTTCCCAGTGTCCCTGTCAGTGCCACGGAGAACTTCATCTTCTCCTAATCTGTGAGCTCATTTCCCCTGGGTCGGCTGATGGAGCTGAATCCAGCGGAGCCAGCACAACCTGACTGGGTGAAGGCACACGTGCCCAAAGCCTTTGTGCCCACAGGCTAGCCATTCTTCCCCACGGGACCGCCGGCGGCTCGTGTTCTGTACGTAGCATTGGCCAACCAGGCTCGCTGCAAACAGCCAGGTGCAAAGGGCTGTGCTGATGGAGAACAGAAATAGCATGATGAGACTCATTTCCTTTTTCTTCTTCATAGTTCCACAGTTCCATATTTTCCAAACTATTACTACACACACTGCTTTCACTCCCCACATACCTGGGTCATGCAGAGACGTACACATACCCAGATGCACAAACTGGAGTTGTACCAACATGTGCACCATTATACCTTCTTCACTTGACCTGGTGCACAAACTTCTCCTGCTTGGGAATCTAGCTGCCTTCCTCGAAACAGGAAAAATTCTTTTAGTTACCTAAAGTTATGAAGTTGCCTAAAGATATAGTTTTAAGTTCTTGCTTTAATAGACTGACACATCATTTTTTACAAGACCTTGAAATCAATACTTCCCCCCAAAGAAAAGAGTCGCTCGTGTATTCTTGCCACGCTTTTGCTTCTCCCTCAGCATCTCTGTGTGGTACCAGCACCTATCATTTCACCAACAGTGGCGTTCGGAGCTAAAGCAAATCAAAATCTTTGCTGAAGAAAAGTCTTGCAGTCACATAACCACCGTGTTAATATCTTGATTTGCTACTTGCTGATTTTTAAGGAATATGTTTGTTTATTTTTTGACTTATTTAGTGCTATACAGCCCAAGGCATTTATTTGTGTAACTTTTAAAGTTGCTTCATTTGAAACAAGTCTCACGTAAAGATCATATTAATTAGGTCCTACACCTAAAGTTCATCTCAATTAGCATTGTTTTTTTCCCCGAGGTTCTAGTAATTTGTTAGAATTCAACATGGATATTCTGGAGCATTTATGCAGTGATAATTAGTCAACTGTTCTTATTTCCATTGCCTTTAACATGAGGAGGATTAGGCCTGCAAACCACTGTGTGTAACTTGATATAACCATGGTGATTCCATTAAACATTTTAATAAATCTCTCTCACATAAATGCCCACATGCATGTGCATATCCAATCCTATTTATTCTGAATAAGGAAAATAACTCTGCTGTGGCAGTTGTCTCTCATGTACCATTTATTTTACCCATGTAAATTAATTTAGTTGTTTTTCATAACCATTCACACATTCCACTTCATTTCACAACTAATTTCTGGGACTGGTTTGATAGTTAGCTATTATCCTTTTGGACATACGTACCTTCTTCGTATTTCTTGTTGCCATAGCTGAGCAAACAGTTGCTTGGTTCTTTATGTAATATTAAAACAAGTCCTATATCCTTAAACAGGACTATACAAATGAAACAGGAAAATCTTTTAGTGGAACAAATGCTTCAGACTGAAGTTGTGCGAGCTTATGATTACAGCTGCACAAGAGTGGTATTGTATTGTTCGGAATTCATTCTTGCTGAGTAGGGAAAATTAGTTAAAGCGCTGCAGAAACCCTGTAAAACTAGTGTATGAAAACATTTCCTATGACAAAGCACAGACATTTAATATAGCGACATATGGCATCATATCTTCCCTAGAATCACCTCGAGTAATTTCCAGACTGCTGTAGTACTGGGCTGTATAAAAAAAATATTAGGATTTTGTGTTTACATATGGGAAGTGCCACTAACTGTTATAACAAGTGCAGCAGCAACACGACCTTTGGACAGATTTCTCAAAGTGTCGGAGTATTTAAAATGCAGATGGATGCAGAGATGCCTTTCCCAAACCACTGCAGAAGTCTTAGTAGACTAAGTGGCTTTTGCAGCTCTAGACACCTTCTAGGCGTCTTCACAAAGCTGGGTCTTGTCTGCAGATGTGTGAAGTGTCCTGCTGATTAAGTGCAGTCTGCAAGAAAGGTCTGGTTTTTCGGTTTGGGGGATTTTTGTTTTTGCGTAGTTTTGCTTTCAACATGGATTTTATACCTTTTCCTAGGTAGGCAATCAGGAGAAAGCAGATGATTTTCCTAGGCTCATTTCCAAATACCTGAGTTCTGTATCTCGAAGGGATTGAGGTGTCAAACTGAGCTCCGAATGCAGGTACCTGAGTCAGATTTATTTTTGTCAGTTATGGCTGCTAAGAGAGGGTCAGATTCGGGATGACAGAATGAGACCAGATAAGGCTTCCTTCTGTGTGCATCTGCACTGCGAGCAGGAGACTTATCGTCAGCCACCTGGAGATGTACTCAAGATTGCTTTGGTCTCGCTGCTCAAGTCGCAATCGTATTTAGGATGCAGTGGAATGAGCTTCATCCCAGGCTGACAACAGAAGAACGTAGCCAGGGTCTCCAGAGAGCTTGTTTAGCCCTTGCTGAAGGCCACGTTCCTGATGCCTTTTCCATGATGGCTATCAAAGCTGGCCACATCAGAGAGGAACAGCGTACACTTATGCATATTGTCACCTTCCCTCCTGAGGGCACGTCCAGCGTGCCCTGCAGTCCCAGGGAAGGAGTGCCCCCGGTCTCCTGCCCTGCTTCGGTGGAGCATGACCACCGCTGCATGGGGAGAAGGTGCTGCAGATGCACCGTGCTGCTCCCCCCGTGTTGCTCTGACCGAGGGCAACCACATGCTAACCACACTAACCACACGATCGCTTTCCCATCCCTTTACACCCGGTGGTGTTTGAAATCGCTGTGTGTAGGAGGCTGCGCTTTTGTCTTTGCTGGTTTTCTACCTCAGAAATGCCCACCTTGGCCATTCGTGCCACGGAGCTGGCTGTTGTCATGTAGCCTTTTGCACATTAGTTAATGAGGATCTTGCGTTGGACTTTCCAGGTGAGGTGTTAAGAATGTCAGTAGCGCTGCTGTAATGACCTTCGGAGTAGAGGATGATGCCTTGCAGCTCCCAAGGCGCTACTCACGTTTGCTGAGCCGTGTCACTGCACGGGGGGCAAATGCAAAAGGCACTTTTCAAGTTTCCCAGCTGTAGGTAGGTTAGGAAAAAGGGAGAGGGTGATGTAGAAGAAAGGGATGAGGTGTGATCAAGGTGCAAAGCTGAAAATAATTTTTTTTATTATCATTATTCTCAAGTTTAGATAGACTTGTACAGACGTATAGTGAAAGGAGAGCACAGAATGCTAAATATAAAACCTCTGGGCCGACGTACCAGTTAAGACTCCCTCTGTGGTCTCAGCTATGGGACTTTGAGTAGGAAAATTTTAGGTACCAGGTAGGCTGCAAGAGTGTGTTTCTCCATTGGTCAGCAGAGAATTGTCATTTCTCCCACAATGAGGCATTTAGCTCTTTAGTTCATTGTGTCAAGTTAGAAGAAATTTCTGTGTTTTATCTAAGGACAAAAGTCATGTAATGACTTCTTAACTTTAAATGGTATTGGGGCAGTAGAGGTGAAACCTTGGTGGTGTTTTCCTCTCCTGTAACACAGCTTGAAAAGTCTCTTGACTGTGGTTAAAATGTCTGAACTGGTTTAACTGGGCTTGGCACGCATCTTAAAGAGACGTGGGGGTGGCACCAACCATGCTGTTTCCCATCAAAGGCCAAAAATTCCATAGAAGGGCCGCAGTCTCTATTCCAAAAGTGGGTGTACAGCTGGTGCGGTTTCACCCTGACAAACTGGGGGCGGCACCGCTCACACCTCCTGGGGTCTGCCCAAGCCCTGGCGCAAGACCTGACCAGGGAGAGCTGTGTTGGGCATTTGTAAACAAAACTACAATATGACTTAGCAGTCCCAGTGCTGGAAGTAGAGCTGGTGTGGGGCCCCTCCAGTTTTCTTCTACGTGGGGAATAGTTACGGGTATTCCTGGCCCTACCAGCCTGTGGAGGGGTGTCTGCTGGCTGGTGAGGTGCTCTATAGTTGTCGCTGCTACCAGCCAAATAAAATAAACCAGAATCTTGTGAAGACACAGTGGCCCACAATGCTTCTGAGGCACTCTGCACATTTCATAGCACTTGTCGCCACTGAGAGTAAGAGGCTGGATAGTTATCCTCAGCTTTCATAGATTTTTTTTTCCTGTTTTAAACCATGATTTTCAGATGAATTATTGCTTCCCATAGTGCTTATGGTAATCTATTCATGTGATGCTGGCTCAAGACACTCTAGAAATAATTTATTCCCAGACATATTAATTTAAGTCTGTCTCTGCATTCACCTCACTAAAGCACAATCTACCCATGTTCCCCACGAGCTTCTGGAGAAAGAAAAAGAGTTTTCTGGCAGAGAGATTTGGACCCTTTCAGTAAGATTGCACTTAAATGCATAATATGGATTTCAGACGTGCGGACCTTTGAAGGCTGGAAATAATCAATTTGCATGACAAGATGGAGACCTGGAGCTGGTACGCTGCTCCAACATGAGCAGAGGTGTTGCCTCCTGTAACCTATCAGGCTTCCTTGGATAGAAATACAGAGGAATATTTTTGGCTCAAAAATATGGGAGAAGTCAATGCAGTTGTAGCCGCTCAGTCTGGCAAAGAATTTGTGCCACAGTCACTTTCCAGAAGCCTAAAGTGAAATCTATTGCACAGCAACACTAAAATAATTACCCTAAGGGTAAAGGTGGCCAGAAAAAAAAGTGACAATCTTGTCATGCCAGTTTAACTGAAAAGCGACAAAGTTGTCATTTCATTTCATCATCATTTCATTTCACCCGTTTACTAATTCATTCCTTGAGCGTGGCTTTATTCTGCCTAGACTTCTCCATAGAAAGCAATACCCATGGAAAAATTTATCTTCTGTTTACTTCCTTTTGCTTGTCTTGGTAATATAAATTTTAACTCTCAAAAAATTTCGGATGATATTAAGCATGTCAGCGTGGTACGTGAAGATATAACTAAGAGTAATGGGACGAAACTGAGCCAAAGCAAATGTTGGCTGAATAGCAGGAGATGGTCTGTTACCGAGGGCTGTTAGAGGAAGGTATAGTTTCCCAAGGGAAGTGATGGAAAAACCATCACTTGAGACGTTTGCAGCCAAACTGGACAAAACCTTTGAGAAGATATTTGAGGGGGCGAAAGTTTGTTTAAAGGATGTGGGGACTAAATGATCTAACAGGTCCTACCTCACGGCTGCCCGGCCGGGCTCGCAGAGCCCCATCTCGCACCTCCAGGCACGCTAATACAGCAGGAGGCTGTTGTCAGGGTCTCTCGCCCTCTTTGCCCCACAGGGAGGTTGTCAGGGCAGGCGTACGGGTTTTGGTTGTGAACGCTGCGGCAGCAGGAGCTCGGTGCGTCCCCCCTGGATTCCCTCAGTTCTCCCCATCTCCTATGGGGCTGGGGAGGCGGAGGGGCCCCGCGGGAACCCTGCCCCAGGGTAGGCAATGTGGACACCCCCACGCCGTACGAGAAATCTGGGATCTTCCCGAGCTGGGCTTCAAAGCCCAAGACAAGCAACCCATCCCATACTTCCTCCACTGCTGTCCCTCCTTCTCCTGTCCCTCCTAAGGCTGCGCCTGGACAGACAGTCGGAGTTGGTGTATCCCTAGCTCTGGATGTTTCTTTCTGAAACAGAAATGTGAATCACCACTAGACTCTTCCATTTTAAACAACTTTCCAACTGAAATTACAGCAGAGATGAAAGCATTAAGTATACATCGGTAGAGTGGTTCTCAAATAATGAAAAATGCATAAGCCTGAGCCCCTTTTTTCCCCCCCTTCCTTTTAATACAGAGCAGGTAAATTCCTAAATTCCATTTTCCTCTCTGGAGATTTACATACTGATTTTTTTTTTTTAAAGACAGAAGAGAGAGCTCTTCTTTAGCGGGTGGGTTTTGTGCTGAATGCCACTATGTGATGCTTCCCTCCCACCCNCCCCAGCATCGCTCCTGTGTAACAGCAGATGAGTAACCAGCCTCTGAGAGGTAAAAGCAACCCCACTCCCCCCGGAGCCCCTTAGGAAAGGTAACCCCTTTGGAGGGCATTTTGCTGAGTTCCCTGGTTAAAATCCCTCTCAGCAGCCAGCCGTGCTGCTGACACAGAGAGCTGGAGCAGTAACAGCTCATCTACTCAGCACCTGCCAGTGAACACTTGTTTCTGCCAAGAGTAACTTGGTACCAACTTCAATAATATCACAATGCGGTATTTAAATAATTTGACAAGGCTATTTGGATAACTACCAGGAGTTGCTCAAGTCAGTAATTTTCCTTTTGAGAGCCTGAGTTAGGATCTGCGTTTTCTCAAAGATAATATTGCCTCGTCCCAGCGCTGAAAGAATTTTCAAGCATGAGTACATATATATACATACATTAAATGGCAGGGTTTAACATTTTGGAAAACAAAAGGCTCGATAGTGAAGCCCAGAGCAAGTGAGCCTGCTGATAACCCCCTCCACCCGCCAGACCCTGGAGCCATCCTTTCCTGCTCTCCTCCGCCAGACCCGAAAAGAGGCTGATATCTGGGTTGCGTGTGGACTGGTTGAGGCTTTTTCTCTTCAGAGACAAACCAATGGCTCTCTAGGCCATGTCTTGCTTTAGAGTCACGGAATCACCTAGGTTGGAAGAGACCTTTAAGGTCATCAAGTCCAACCATAAACCAAACACTGCCAAACCCACCACTAACCCATGTCCCTCAGCACCACGTCTACTTGGCTTTTAAATGCCTCCAGGGGTGGTGATTCAACCACTTTCCTGGGCAGCCTGTTGCAATGCTTGATAACCCTTTCTGTGAAGAAATTTTTCCTCATATCCAATCTAATAACCAATTTAATTCTTCAATAATCTGTTCCGGCATCTCTTTGGGAAGGAGCTCCCAGGGCTGAAGGTTGCTCTGTGCCTCATGTGCTGTTCACACCACCTCCAGGTGACTTGCACCTTACGGGCTGAAAAATGCAGGTCTAGACCAGAAACTAGAGAAATGCATTTAATTCTAACACCAGGCCTTGTTATTCTCCAAAGGTTACTTTGCTCTGAGTTTGCACTGTGTATGGACATCTTTATAGAGGGGAGTATTAAAATTTCCCTGCATGTTGAAACGGAGGTGATTAATTACCTGAATCTTTGAGAAAATCTCTCTCAAAATGCAAGAGTTGGACTTTGCAGTGGGGCTGCAGGGGCCTGATCCACATCCTACCACTTCTCACCCAGCTGAACATGTGATTTTCCAAGTTACTACACACAGCCTTGCAGTTGCGACCGTGGAATATTTTGCAACCTGTTAACAAAAAGAATGGTCTCATCTTCATTAGGCTGGCAGAAACCAGCCCAAATGAGGCTACAAGGTCGTGATTCTGATTGCTTTGGAACAAATTTTCCTGGTTTGAGTGTGTTGGCACTGATGGCATTCAGAGTATCCCAGTCCGTAGCCCCACGTTTCCCAACTGTCCGGATGCGCTCATGATGGATCTCCTGTAAGCTGGTTGTGAGTTCCAGCTATGGCACCAGGCTATTAACCTCTGGGTATTTGCATTATTAGTCAGTTTTCTAAATCCTTGGAGTTAAGTACAGAGACAGAAAAGATTTTCCATTTTGTTGGAGCTTGAATTTGTCTGGTATGAATTTTAGAAAGCACTCAAAATGCTTCGCTTTCAGCCAGTTTGCTACTCTGGCTATATTCTGTCTCAAATCTTCACAGAAAATTACTTGCTGCCAGCTAAATACAGTATGTTGATGACCTATTAATTTATGACATGCATTTGGAGCTGGGAACAAATTTATAAACAAACTTTAAGTTCTTTTCCCCCTGTGGATTGTACCAGCATTTGTTTTAATTTCCCAGTAGTCATGCTTAATGTGTCAGAAGCTATGTTCGACTTCTTGTTTTCCTCCAACAAGAAGGGGAAAAAAAGGAGAAATAGCTAACTAAAGTTCAGCTCCTGTCAGGTATTATGAGCAACACTTTGAAATGAGGTATGAATCCAAATAAAATATTTTAACTATGTAGTATTTTACTAAAATCTGGAGGAGAAAAGGTTTACTTACTAAACAATCATTTGAGCTGTAAACCTTGAAGTATTCACCAAGGTCTCTTAAAGTTAAACAGAAAAGAAATATCTATCAGCACATTTTAACAGAAAGCAGAAGTCCTCACTAGATAGTATAGCAGAAAAAAAAAAAAATCACAGCTTTTAAAGGTACTTTTCTCAAGTGATGCAGGAAAAATTCCTCGAGACAGTATGGAAACTAATATAGCTGAAGGTAATCTAAATTGTTGGCATTCATTTGATGCTACAGCAACCCTGGGACCAATCCTGGAAACCCTGCTTCAATTAATATTGCTAAAGTCAACAGAATTCAATGCAAGAACATAGCTCTGTGCCGGCAGTGGGACAGCACAACTGGGCAGCCCAGGGGCTGCTGCTGGGGCTTGGGCCGGTGCCTCCATCATAGTCCTGGTCCTGCCCTGGTTCCCCTGCTCCTCTTGCTTCCAGCCTTGTGAAAGATGGTTTTCTACTCTTCCAAAGGTCTAAACTTTTGCTCATGGGCCATGTCCTCCACCAGCTTTACAGGAGGTGGATTTGTCATATAAGGAAAAATGTCTGGAGAGAAGGGTTTTTCCAGGCGGTTCAGGGACTAAGGGTTGTTCCCTTGCTGGACCCACCAGTGAGTCGAGGCAGCTGTTTTGCAACTGGAGAGGAAATGATGTTTAGATGAAGACTGCTGTCTGGGGTACATGGGACACGAGTAGGTATTTGGGAACCTTTAAGTGGACTTTGATGCTGGGGTTTATGCAGTGCAAGAAGTGCTTAGGGTCAGCCCCCGCCACAGGGTTTTGAGCACCAAAGTGCATTTTTAGCTGCCAAAATCCAGCGATTAATCAATCCTCTATGGAGACAGCAGTTTGCACAACCCTCCTTCTGCCAGAGGAGCGCCATCAGCAAAACATAGTAGGTATGGCGTAAAAGAAAGAAAGGCTCTCTTTGGTTGAGGTTTTCATTAAAAAAATACATACTTTCTCACATCCACTCAAGGGATTCATGACTCAATTTTAGAGGGAAGTACACCCTTTTCTCCCATTTTGTTATAGGCCTTGAAGCCCCTGTGGGGGCTGAGCCAAGCCCTGCATGTCTCCAAGGCATTTCTCAGCAGGCAGTCCACATGGTGTCCTGGCCCCTTCCATGGGACCTCTCTGTAGGTCCAAACCGATGCACAGAGCAGGACATAGAAAAACTCAAAGGGAAGGGGTAAAGGCAAGCATGGGAACGCTGGCCACATTTCTACCTCATAACTTCAAGAGCCATAACTGTGGTTCAGAGCCATGTTGACCATTTTCTTGCTGTTTGCAGCCACGCTGGTCAGCAGAGACCGAGCCTTGGTGTTTCTGGACCAGCTTTTGCCCACCAGACTACTCCCCAGAGTCACGGAAATACTCCTCTTGCAGCAGAGCTCATGGCACGTCCACACTCCGTTGCTCTAGCTACACAATGAACTCTCATGAGGGCCAAAGATTCAGCCAGCAGAGTTGATTTTTTATGAGTTTGTCAAACTATTTGTTGTGAATTGTATTTGTTAGGCAATTAGCTCTGTTTGCAACCCTCTCCGGGCTTCCCAGTATTGCCCACATGGCTGCGATAAACAATTTCCAGCCTATGAATTGTTTTGGGAGGGGATCACTTTGAATAGCCCTGTGTTGTCTGAATGTTTTTTAAAAGTCAAATGGTATCACTGAAAAACTGCCTGCATTTAAGAGTGAAATTTTAGCACATTTAGGGGGAAGAAAATAAGTCTTCCTTCAGTTTCTTCAAAGCACCAGGAGGTCTTGTGAGGATTGTCAGAAATTGTTTTTAATGGCCAGCCACCTACCCACTTACTGTACCAAAAAAATTGCAGATCATTTCTTTATTTCCTCTCTTGACCGTATTCTCCATCCTCTCTTAGGAATTAATAAGGCTCATCTGTACAAAGTAGAAAACTCTCCAGGCAGTTCATTCTGCTCTGCTGCTGCTCACTCAACTATATTTCACACGCCAGGCACCCATTGCTGTCCTGTTTCTATCTATCAACTTTTTCCTTTGTTAAAATTTGTCGTGAGTCCATCCCCAGTTATTAAATCACTGAATCGTTCCCTCTGTATGTTAATACCAAACTATATGAAAGGCTAAAAAGACAAAAAAAAAAGCCAGTAGCGCTGGGTCTGTCCTTCCAGCCTTTGTTAGTTATGGGTGAAAACAAACCCCATCCCAGCCTAACCTTTGTGCTCTTGAAAACCATCCCTGCATTCCCCAAGCTGCCTACGCCGCCGCTTCACCACCGCCCGCCGCCCGCGGTCCTCCGGGGAGCTGTCAGCGTCCTTATTCATTGAGGAGCCCAACTAATAGGAACCATCCACCTGCTCCAGGGTGACTCCATCTCTCCCCACTGCGAAGCTTGCCGGGATGTGATCCTTGCCTGTTGTCATGACCTTGTTTTATTGGATGTTCTAATAGAAGCTGAAATGGATATTAGCTGTAATTACTCATTCCGCAAGATTCTGTAGGTCACTCTTTGTACCAGAGTTGAGAACCTTCATTGTCTACATTGCTTAAATTACTGAACATTGTGCCATCAGTTCTGAATTAGTGCTCATTAATGAGGCTGTGGTTCGAAAAATTCCCTATTTATTATTCAGAGGCCACGTATAATTCAGGCAGCTGCAATGCAACACTACTTGCTTGACTTCTGATCTGTGATGGAAAGGCCTGGTTTGGGTTTTATGTAGGGTTTGGCGGGGTTTTTTTATGCGGGAGGGAGGCATATAGCAAGCAAAGAGGAATAGATTTTTTTCCCTCCTAGCCTGAAATCTCTCTCTCAGGTACTAGACTCTTTAGAATAAAGCAAACTTGTTTTTTTTTTTTTGGTTTTTTTTTTTTTTTGGATGGACTAATATCTACTTGGTTACTGAGTGGATAATTCCAAGATGATATTAAATTTCTCTATAATCCCAGAGATGACTGGCCGCTGTATTAACCCCCTGCACGAAATACTCTCCTCCTCTGTCTTTCGCTTTTTTGCACCTGCTCCTTCTCTGCTCTTTCTCTCTTTTTCTCCTGAGCACACAAACCCCAAGCATTGAGACGTCCTCGCAGACTGCTAGTCCCCACTATTTTAAGCCGTAATTATCTCTTTTATCTTTTCTACCACTTTGCCAAAAGGTGAAGTAGGACCGAATTTGGCGTGCGGGGCAGTCGAGCGGTACCCTATGAAGCCGGTGCTGACAATGCGGCGGGCTGTCCCTGGTGGTCAGAGGGTGTCACCCGTAGCAGCAGCATCCCTGGCCAGTACTCTCTGGGGACACTTTGGTCCCTTCGCTTTGCACCCTCTGGCCCCGCCAGCGGTACCTTGGGCTGCAAACAACCCCATGGGAAAAAAAAGTATCATGGATTTTGGGAGGGGGGGAGTGGTGGAGAGGAATCCGAATGAGTAGGATCTTATTTTCTGTGGGGAAAAAGGGAGTGCCTGAAGATGTTCAGTGCTCTTTTGGGGGTTTGCTAATCGATGCTGGCAGCGCCCCAAGGACGAGGGAGCCAGGAGGGAGCGGGCACCCTCGCAGCAGCGCCGCTCAGCTCAGCACGGCAGACCATTCCCAGGGATCCGCGGTTTATGACCGAGCATTTCTTGTGTCAATAATTAACAAAATATCAATGTGATAACAGCAGGAGTGGAGATAAAGCCGGGTCTAAGACTATAATGGCTTAAAGGAGCACATGCTCTGAGTATACCAACAGGCATGGGGCTGTTGTGTTTTCACACGTGGGATTTTTTATCACACGTGAGGGTTTTTTTTCATGTTTTTGAGAGCAAAACCAGCACTGGCTGGCTGGTATTACACTGCCTCTGAAGAAAGACCAAATGCTTTTTTGCAAAAAAAAAAAAAAAAAAAACAAAACCCAAAAAAACCCAAAACCTAGTTTGGTGGCTTTTGAAATCAGATCCACGACATTTCCACTACACAAACCCCAAGAATATTTAACAAAATGGCCAAGCTGTCCAGGGTTTCTTCTCGCCCTGCTCTGGCAATACTAGCACTATTTTTCCCTGTTTTTTGACTTGAAAATGGAGCACGCTTGTTTTCTTGGCCAAATCACCGTTTTGTTTAGGCAACATTTCACACATAATTATCTGTGGGGAATGGGGAACTTTCAGAGGAAAAGTCAAATTAGCAATTTTAATGCTAGAAAATTCTTGAAGAAGTGCAGCTTGCATAATTGATAGAGACCTAATCTTTACAAGTTATAGCAGTCTTTGAAGAGTCCCCAGCATATTTAACTTTATTCTGTAATTGTATGCTTGGGCTCTGAAGATATCTTAAGACTTGCTATTTATCTGCCTGGTGAGGCGCAACACTTTCTTATTAAAAACATATCTATCATGGTTAATGACTTGATTTTTTTCCTTTAATACAGTACAATGACAGGTGTAAAGAGAAGATGAGCATCAGATGCTTGAGCAATATGCTCACTGTTTCAAGACGCCTTGAACATCAGCATTCCTTCATGGTGCCAGAGGAAAAAAAAAATACGCTACACAGATTACACGCTTGTGTTAGATAGAAAATAGTACCATTTGCAGTTTCAGTTAAAAGCATGTTGAAGTGCATATGGAAAATACCATTAGGAGGAACTCCAGAGCGCCTGAGTAAAATGGGTCATTAGGCTTTCGTTTGTTGGAGAGTGTCTCCCATCTGACAGTGCAGAATGGTAGCATTTTTAGCAGCTTATGTTCCCAGTTACATTAAACAGACAAACAGATTGACTATTTTGCATTTCTCATTTGACAACAGCTTGTCTTCATTTGCAGCACACTGGTGGCTGAGCTGAAAGCATGGCGGATGAGTGTATCCAAGGTCCTGGTTTTGAATAACAGCAGATGCCAACGTTTAACTTCAAAATCAATCAATTCTTTTTCCTGCGTACGGATAAAAGGTCTAGTGAAGTGCCTGAAGGGGGTTTTCTGCTGTTTACAGCTGAAAATATATTAAAAAAAAAAATTCATTACAAAACTTTCTGCCAGAGAGGCGGACGCGGGTGATTTTATGGAAGTAGGTATGTGAGAAAGTGCTTCTAATTGAGCGGTACCAAAAACATTATGCGAGGCCTTAGTGGAGCTTCATCTTTTAGACTCGTCTCTGGAGAAGCGCCTGACTGCTGTCAGATCTTGGGTCAGACAACATGGAGCTGACTCTGGGTCATCACCCACTTTCCTGCCTCTGCTTCTCCACCCCACCAGCACCGAGTGCAGGAACTCCCAATCTGCAACCACAGGAGGTTATAAATTAATTGTTGAGATTCCTGGAATATTTGGCCTGAAACCGCTGTAGCCTATAAATGCTTCTTCTTTGCGGGGGAGCGGGAGGGGGGCTTGAGTGGAGAAGACTATGGTAAAACGTACATGGGGTCAAAATCGTTGACAACATCTCATCCTGAAAGGCAGCCGAGGCAGGCTTGGAGCCTCAGCTTCTCGGGACGGTTGTGGTTCTGCCCCCATGCACGTGCAAAGCGATGTGATCTCTGGAGGCGCCGAGAAGCTCAGTGCCTGTTTATCTTCCAGCGATGCACAGCCAAAATACAGAAATAGAGGCTGACATTTACCGAGCACCCGCGATCGGGCTCCCGGTAGAAACGCAATGGCAGTCTGCATTTCCTTTGGAAACGCAGGGGTTGGGGTGGATCGACTCACCGTTCACGCACCTGGCGATAGGGCTCCCTGACGGAACTGTAGGATGCTTTGGGTGGGAGCAACATCCATCCCTTATCGGCAAGATTTAGCACTGTCCAGATAGCATGAAAGATTCACGAGGCAGTAAAATGTGAGCGGTACAAAGCTAATCCTAGTGTCTGGAGCATTTGGCAGGGGAGATGTAGGTCTGATTACAATGTGAATTGTAAATCCTTCTTCTTCTAAGTCAAATTCTCCTCCAATAAGAGAAGCATTATTTTCTGCCCAGTAGCAGAAAAGACATCCAAACCCAGCACCCTGTGCTGGGTAGGTTCTGGCATCGTTTCGGGAAAGCAAGGGAGCAGCTTCTCTTGCTACTTTTTGACAGGTTTTGAAGGCACTACTGTAGGTCCCCGTCTTCAGGTGATGGCTGGGAACACGGAGCCTGAGCTGCAGAGGTCCAACCTAACCAACTAAAAGCAAAGCGTGTAAAAGCAAAGCAGGCTTCAGCTTTTCTGAAGCAGTTGGCTCAGTAGCACAGGGTTTGGATCCCAGGACTCCCAAAGCCCTGTGTGAGCCTAGGGGCTCGACTCCAGCTTCTGATTCCAGGGAGTAAAAGCTAGACATGACGATGTGCAGCACTGAGCCTCTTCGTCTTTTTTTTGGATTTTAGCCTGAGGTTGATGATTTTCTGCAGCCCGAGGGTGACAGGGAGAGTCTCCAGGGACTGATAGTACAGGGACATGCAAAGCGCACCGGTGACATCCCTCAACGCTCTTGCTGAAGTGGTGTCCTTCTCCCACGAGAGGTTCAAAGGTTCTGGCAGCTGCAAACAGCCACCAGTTAAGAAGTAACTCAAAAGGTGGGGGGGATAAACCTTTGCCACTGAAATATTTATTTCCTTCTCTCACCCTTCCTCCCTGAAGGTTTCCCTCTTTAGCAGCTCTGATCACATACTCAGGGCAAATGCTGTTCAGGACCCTGAAATAACACCTGCAGCCAGAAATCCCTCGTTAGAATAAATGGTAGGTTTTCATCCAGGTTTTTCTAGCCACAGTGGAGAAACAATTTCCTGATTTTGTTTTTATATAAATACGCTGATGTAGAGCATTATAAAATCCTTTGGATGTCGTTTATTTTGATGCCAGGTCAGTTATGTTCGATTCATATTTGAAGATCTGGCTTGGCAGTGCAGGGAATGCAACAAGAAAAACTAATTCTGAATCTGAAATACTTTTAGGAGAACACATCTGGGGAAAGAACTGTTGGTACCTAAAACATACAGTGAAGCCCCTCTGCAGAACAGCTAAGGTTTGCCATGCAGGTACCATCTGGTACCTGTAGTGAGATGAAAAGTCAATCCTACCTTGTAATTTTCTAAAGCAGTTTCCCTTTTTTTTTGCAGTTTAGTTCACCACATTTAAGCATGAACTAAGGCTTATTGGATTGATCTTGCCTAATGCTGCCATACCACACCCACGTGGACGCTTTCTGTGCCGTGCGTGACGATCACAGAGGCTGCCACGTGCACCTCAGATACACCAGCTCAGGTCCGGGCTTCCTTTGGGTTCCCCACCTAAAGGGTCTGAGCAGGGATGCCAAGGGATCTGCCAATAATGTGACTGGCATGGATTTGCTGGGGCTTTCACGTGAGGAATTAAATGCTACAGATGCTTGGTGGCCCATAAGAGGCGGTGAGAGTTGACAGCTGCTAACTTGCCCAATAGTCTTGGGAATTATTGCAACGAGGGATTTTCCAAATGTCTGATTTCTCTAAGCTGTCGACTTCTGCACAGCCAAAACAAGGCCCAGCATCAAAAAAGCCCCTGATCCTTCTCCTGCAGCGGAATATTGCTTAATATACCCTATTATTTGCTCCCTGATAACCCAGTCTCCCTGCCCGTTCTGCCAGATCCTAGCAAGCCACCGGCGTGCGGTCAGCACGTGGCTGTGTAATGGGCTGGAGAATCATTCCCATTCGACTTCCGTGCACAGCGAGGCACGCTCGGGGTTTAGTCTTTCTCTCTGGAAAGTGAGGCTTTCTCTGCCGCTCTCCGCCGCAGTATGTTGTGTTCCATCTACCTCAAATATCTTGAGGTTCCTGCAGAATTCCTGCCGCTTGTTGTGACTGCGTTTAATCCTCCGTGCTTCTGCCCGTTCACAATTTGATGCCGGTGTCTGCAGTCTATCGTTATTAAGCATACGTAGCGATTAGAAGGAAAGAACAGGAGATTAGAGGAAGCCAAGAGCTGTCTGAGGCACACAGGAAAAAAAAAAAAAAAAAGAAGAAAGGGAAAACACTTCCAAGGCCACTGGAGTAGGAGAGGTCTCAGCATGTGGGTAAAAGACATAAGCAAGTAAAAAATTTGACAAAGGCCATTGCTTGGGCTGGCTGTTTGATTGTTTCACAGTATTCACAGGGCATAATATTGATTCCAAAAATGCCGCCTGGCCTTTTACCTAGAGGACCGTATTTTGACAGTCAAAAGTGTAGAGCTTTTTTTTTTTTGACAAAAGCATTAAGGAATAGCTATGGAAAGTACCACAGCTCAGATGACCATGTTTTCTTTCTTCTCACTCTTTTTAAAAAATTGTTGCCGTTGCTAGGACATGCATTTGGAGCTCTTTGTTGTCTTAATGGAGACTGAAACATGTGTAGAGTTTGGCGTTTGCTTTTTTTATTCATCAGCTGAATAAAAAAGCCAAGCAGACAAAGCATTTGTAGTGCAAGAGTGGAGTGCAAATCCCTCCCTGTAAGCTGAACAAAAAAGCTCATTAAGAGGAGGTGGGATTTCCTGGTCACAGCTTTTAACTAAAGGGCAAAGGTCTCCTGTTAAGTACCATACAGTCTAAACAGGGCTGCCTAAAATTATAGGAGAGTTGGGGGGGTTAGGAGGTGGGGGGTGGGGGGGGAAGTCAAATATTTGTTCTTAATTCTCAAGTTAGTTTATCCAGAGTGGCAACCAGGGAAGTGTTGGGAATGATTAAATGGCTGCATTGAGGCTACAAATTGCTGCTACTTGCTTTTGTAGCCGGACTTGTTGCAGTTGAGTGATGTCGCCCATCAGTGCATTGTGTGCACAGTAAAACAGTCGAGCAGTGACAGATAGACTGAAACTCGGAGCTACTCCATCACCGCTGAAGGATCCTGCTCGCTGGGAATTGAGAATGAGCACAAGCCACGCACGCTGCTCAGAAACAGCTGCTTTCACTCCAGCCCAGCTCCTCAGCTGGCCAGGGCAAGCAGCGACTAGTAAATACGCTTTATCTCTGATCTCACCGGGGAGGAGAGCCAAACAAAACACCAGCGAAATAAATAATTTGGCAAAACGCTCTACGGATAGGTCTAGATGCTCAGATTGTAAACTTCCCAGCCCGCAGCGCACGATGGCAAGCAGGAAGATGACTCGCAAGGAGAGCCAGGGGTAGCGGTGCCGGACACCGGCTGGAAACGTGCACAAACCACCGGGACAAACCACCACTGAGGCAGCAGCTCCATCCAGCCTTACCGTGGCTGCAGGAGCAGAACCTGTGCCGCCAGGACCGCTTTGTACATTGCTTTACAAATGCTGCGTCTCCCACCCAAATACTCTCCCCCCCCCCAAAAAAAAAAAANCCCCAAAAAAAAAAAAAAACAAGGTGAGAAAGGGTGGTCTTGGAGGTACAGCCCAGGGAAAGGGCAATAAGAGCCTGAGGAAGTATGAGCATGACAGGGGAGGTTTAGGTTGGATATTAAGAAAAACTTCTTTACCAAAAGGGTTGTCAAGCATTGGAACAGGCTGCCCAGGGAGGGGCTGGAATCGCCGTCTCTGGAGGTATTTAAAAGACGTGGTGCTGAGGGACATGGGTTAGGGGTGGTTTTGGCATAGGTTTATGGTTGGACTCGATGATCTTGAAGGTCTCTTCCAACCCAAGTGATTCTATGATCCTTTGGGGAAAAAATCAAGGCGTTGGCCAAAGCACTTGGTCTGGTGGGAGCGTTTTCCTGCTGCCCTTAGCTCCTGGAGCGCAGCCTCTTCTGCGCAAAGAGCTTTCCCAGCGGGATGGCTTGGGCACTCCGCTGCCTTTCCCACCATGCCGTCTAGAAACAGGTGAAAAAGTGCCTTTTGAGAGGAGGTCGGCATAAATTTGTTCACTTCCATGTTTTGCGCTCTCACTCTGCCTGTCCACAACAGGGTAGGTCCCTCCGCCGCCGCTGTGCCGAAGGAGAGGGCAGGAGGGGAGAGGGAGAAACATCCCCGGCCTCTTCTCCCCACTCTATTTCTGCCTGTTTCCTTCTGTGGTTTCGCACCTCTGTTCGCTGGCGGGCTGTTTGCTAGTGCATCCGAGTTGCTGTTTTGCTTGCTTTGTTGATCGGAAAAGACGACAGACAAGCGTAGCCATGTAGGTACGAAGGTTTAGAAGGCTCAGTTCTGGGAACAGGTTTATTTTGGGCTGGAAAATAAATGGAAATTTAGTTTATACAGATTGTTCTCACTAACTGTAGAATCAGCAGGTTTTGTGTATGGGTTCATCACGAAATTGAGATGGCCGGGGCTTAATATACATTGTGAGCTCTAATTGAAGGCATTAATTAACATTAAAGCCAAATTCTTCCGATCGCGTGCTAAACAGAAATCAGGGAGAAGCAGGTAAGCAGCGTGGATATCATTTGGCATTCTTTCTGAAACACAGATTAGCATTTAGAGTCCAATCCTTTGCAAAAACTCATTAATGAGCAATTAATTATGCTTCATAATTTGCACCTACACTTAACTATGTGGAGAACAGTAGCAGCTGCATTGGTACAAAATCAAAATCAAATGAAACCACACCAAAGACAACAGTTGTGCCAAACAGAGCTTGACCGTGGACCTCCATACTGATGTCGGCTCCCTGTTTATTCAGATAATGAAATCTGTCCCGTGGAAGGCCTAGAAGTACCTCAGCACAAAGTTATGAACTCTCCCCTGTAATTGTTTCAGTTTGAGGATGAATTTCAGTGCTTCTATTTTTGTACATGTTCTGGTTTTAGTGATAAGCAAAGATGGTCGATGACAGGCAGGTACGTGGCTTCACATCCTTTTGCTCTGAGCAGAACTGGTTTTAATAGGAAGAGCCTAGGATCAGGACACCGAGTATTGAACAAACAAGAAACTGTCAGGTTAGAAATGGTCCCATTCTAGAATTAAGGCCTTGTTTAACTTTTAAAAAGTGGTGTGGTTTTTGAGCAAACCTGGCTTTTTATTTGCCTTTCTTTGGGCTTCAGGTGGAAAAAATGGCAGAAACCTGAACGTCAAAGAGAAACTCAGAAGGTGAAAGAGCCCATGTGAACTGAAACCAGAAACAGCTCACACAAACCTGCTGAGAAACAAAACTGCCTTTGCTTAGCCATATACCAACCCATTGTCATTTTTTTTTTTTTTGGGTATTTATTTATATCTCAGGAGCTTCAGGAAGCCCAAATCCTTGCAGTTTGTTGGGCATGTGGAAGTCAGATTACAAAGGAGAGAGGGAAATGGCGAGAAGAACATCAAGGAGAAATCGAGAGAAGTTGCAATGCAGCAGGCAAAGTGGAACAAATCTTGTATTATGCTGTTGTAAACAGGAGGAGGCTGAGAGTGGCTGCGTGACCCAAGGGCACACAGGATGTCTGTTAGGGCTGGAAAACAAACACAGGTCTCCTGTGTCACCCTGCTGAAAGTGGCTTTTGAACCCAGGTGCTAAAGAGAAAAGGTGCGGATGTTAGAGCACTAGACCACATAGGAACAAGTGTTGGTGCAACCAGCTCACCAAGGAAATAATATGGTTCTGACGTGAACTAGTAAGAGAACGTGGATTTTTGAGGAGAAAGGCTTTGGTGAAAAGCCTCCAGTCCTGGGCAGGTAAATGCATTGCACTGAAGGCGCAGCACAAGCGTCCCGGCAGTGGGAAGGGATGGATGAGTACTAGCAGCAGCATGGAGGCTGGGGGTACACAGCTCAATGGCAAGAAAGGTCCTCCAAACTTGAACTGAAGCTGAGTTCTTCATATTTTGTGTCCTCTTTCTTGAAATAGGAAGGTGCAAATGTTTGAGCATCATTTATCATGATGAGTTTATGGGCATTAGAAAAAACATTCAATAATTCCTCTCTCTGGGTCTAAAGGGGTTTGCACTGCTGAAGCAACACGTTTGTGAGGGGCTGGCCGTGCCCACTGGTGCCAAGCAGAAGGCCCAGCCATGGAGGCTTTGCCCCCAGGAGGCGACAAACCTTCGTTTGAGGACAGGCAATGAGGACAGGCTGAGAGAGGTGGGGTTGTTCAGCCTGGAGACAAGAAGGCTCTGGGGAGACCTTATAACCCCTTCCTGTATCTGAAGGGGGCCTACAAGAAATCTGGAGAGGAACTTTTTACAAGGGCCTGTAGTGATAGGACCAGGGGTAATGGGTTCAGACTGGAAGAGGGGGGAGTTAGATGAGATCTCAGGAAGGAATATTCACTCTGAGGGTGGTGAGGCCCTGGCCCATCTTGCCTAGAGAAGCTGTGGCTGCCCCATCCCTGGAGGTGCTCAAGGCCAGGCTGAAGAGGGCTTGGAGCAGCCTGGGCTAGTGGAAGATGTCCTTGCCCATGGCAGGGGGGTTGGACCTAGATGATCTTTAAGGTCCCTTCCAACCCAAACCGTTCTCTGATGCTATGATTCTACTATTCAATGTTTAGCGAAGTGCCCCAACCACACTAGCAGGATCCATTTCAAGCACCTATGCAGAAGATCTTGAGCCTTCTGAAGGTGCGAGGTAGATGAGTTCAAGGCCTAGAGGAGCCAAATATCTTACCTTGCCATGTTCTACCATCATTTGGGGAACTGAAGTGCACCAGTTTGGGGGTAGCACCTGATTCTCTCCAAGTGCAAGGGGTATAGCAGGGGCTTTCATCTCTGATGTGTTACACAGCAGGAGATGCACATTTTGAACACCTTGCAAGGTTGTGAGCTGACATTGCTCAGAGAAACCAAACCATGTAGTGCCAGTGATTCTTCTTAACAAACATGAATAATTCTGAAAACTAATTCACTGAATAAAGAAATCCAAGAAGATAGGTTAGATAATTTTTGGACATGAGAGAGAGTTCCTGATGGCTCCCTCAGGTAATAATGAAGGAACAGAGATGATCAAAGGCTGTGCTGTCTTCTAGAGCCAGAGCCAGTTACATCAACCTGCTGGAAAAACACAAAGTAGGTAATCAGCCACCCTTGAGGAAAAAATTCATTTTTACAGCATTCAACTACTGACTTATTTGTAAGAAAAGGAGATTAAAAATTGGAAGAGGGGAAAGTTTTTGAAAATATTTTCATTATTTATTAACTAATCATTATTTTATTAATGTTTGCCTTCTTGACCTATATCTGATTGACCACGCACAGTGTGTGCGTGGGGACACTTGAGTTTGCACCTATGTTAGTTCTGTGGAAAAGGGCAGCAAAAGGCATCTTACGAGCAGGTAGCAACTTTCATCCTAACACAGTTTTATAAGCTGCAAGTGAGATCATCCTCTCATGGAAACCAAAGGGTGTTTTGTAAGGGACTTCCATGAATAGTGTTTTTCACTACATACGTATTTCCCTTTTTAAACTGGAGTGACAGTGTTAAATTTTCAGCTTTTCACTCAGTTTTGGATTGGAAGAAAAAAAAATGATACAGCATCTTAGTAAAACTGCAGTCGCATGGGCTTTTAGCGCTCAATTAACCGCCATCACAGATTTCTCAGTATACAACGGAGGAAATAAATACCTTGAACTTTGGTGCCTCGAAGGGACAAGGGGAAAGAAATGGTTATTCTAGGTTTCATTCTCATTCTTTCTTAAAAGTCTTCTCCAGTAAGCTCAAATTGTGCAGCTGATGAAGTGATTTTCTGTGCTGCAAGTATTAAAGGTACTGGCTAATTTAGCTATCATGATAAATGCCTGCTAGGAGCCTATTTTCTTGAAAGAGCAAAGAAAAAAGGAAACCTTTTTCTGAAAATGGATAAAAATAACTGTATTTTTCTTTGTATGGAAAATATTTTTGAGGGAAAATAACCGCAGATAATGTGGGACAATGTGGGCTAACGTGCTACTTAGGGAAAGGATGAGATTCAACTTCTAAGGTATGGGCAAGGGAGGAGAGTGGCAATACAACGTCCTTGTAAATCTGTCTGGTTGCTGGCGCTTGGCTGCAGTAATTAGTGGAGTCGTCGTAAAAGACGGTATGATCTTACTGAGAAAACTCTATTAAGATACAGCAAGCTGCTTGATGTGTCCCAGGCTACCTATGGCCCAGATGGGCTGTACGGATAATCAGGTATTTGCCAGGCACCAGAGACCATGTTGCCCAGCCTTAACTCCTTAGCCCAAGGGCTAACAGGAGGAGCGACAAGCCCGTTGCCCAGCCGTCCCACCTGAGGGATGGGGCACTCAGCAGGGTTATATAGCGGACGATAACAGGGCTGACCAAGCTTCTGTTAATTGGCTATTGAAAGGCCAAGGTCCTTTGCATGACCCCACATTTCAAGGGCTTCCAGTTACCTCCAAAGGTTTATTACGGAGAATTTTGGCACAGCTCTGCCTCAAGAGCTCCCCTCCTAGAGTCGGGAATGGCAACTGCAGGAAAACCAGAGGGGTGCGAATGCACACAGGAGACCAATCAGTTGGGGAAACAATTTTAGCTGCCCGTTGTCCCTCTCCCACGTCTATGAAGACAGCACACGTTGGGTACAGGCAGGTGGGACACCCTTGGCGCAAAAGGAAAGTACGCCTTGGTTCCTCATGCAGGTTTTATCCCAGGCTGCCACCTAAGCAGAAGAGAGTCCCAGGTTTGGCCCCTTTTCCCCTAGATAACAGCGTCACTGGCCCCAGGGATGCCAAGTCCCCCTTACACCAGCCACCCGGAGACCCCAAGCCTCTTGCCCAGCCTCTCCCTGACAGCAACGCCATGCGGCTGGGCATCAGGCTGGGCATCACCTCCCTCCCCGCCTCCCTCTTGCACCACACCAGAACTATATATAGATCCGTACGAAAATTATTATTAATCGGCACTCCGAAAATGGATGCGTATAAAAAGAAAAGTTAACTCTTCGGCTGAGCCGCCGAATCACAAGTTTTTTGCCTCGGGCACATTTTTACAACCCCTGCAAAAACAGAGGCATTAATGGAAAGTCTGACGCAGCATTAACTCCCACTGCGCGGGGAGTGGCTGAGTTTAAAATGGTCACCAAGTATTTTCTTCGTCTTCTATGCAAAGCCTCGTGTCTGCAAAACCGCACATGACATTCGCATTGCAGGCTACTCCGCTCCTTTTTCCTTGACAAATTACCGTTTTAACTAACAGCGCTCCAGTGCCAGGCCCCATGCTTTTAGCAGCGCAGCTACCCACAAGCCCTTTTTGTGGTTCCCTTGTCTAGCTCGATTTAAACCCAATGTGACTCTGGCCGAGAGGCGTTTTGCAATTGCCTACCACAAAGTGATAAGGGTCTGCTGCAGCCGATGACTTGTATGCTTCCCCAAACGAGCCCTTCACATTTAGGAAGGTCGGCCGTGTCATTTCTCTAATTTTCTAGCCACAGAAATGTATATTTAGAAAAGAGCAAGGAAACTTCCTTTACCCTAAGCAATATTGCATAATGATGGAGGAGGAGGATTAGTGCAAAGGTTTTTTCTTTGAGCAGAATTCTGAGAGATTGGGAGCTGGAAAGCTTGAATAATGACTTATTTCAAATATGCAAAGCCAGGGCTCTCTGTGTTTCAGATCCCTTTCTGTTTCAGGTTGGTGTTTCGTAGGGTAGGTGCAAGCTCTGCCGCTGTAGCCCACATCTTAGGCAGCCTGTGTGTTTTCTCTGGTGCTGCCCTCCTGGAGAGCCGTGGCGCCTCTACGATGCTTCTGCCCGGGGCCTCGGAATTTGCCAGCACAGCCTCCTTCATGCCCGAGTCCTTCCGAGGCTTATCCCACCGCTCCTTCCCCTGCTGTCCTCTCCCATCTCCTGCCCCTCGCTGGGTTTTAAAGAGATTTCGGCTTTGCTGTGATTACAGTTGCACTTATGGGCTCTAGAGTCCAAAGTGTTTAGACACAAATGCCAAGAATAATAACAAATGTCTAAGTGCCCTCGGGCGACGAGTTTCCAGACCCTGTGTGATAGGTGGGGGAGAGGGCAAAGAGGGGATCCCCAAGGTCCTGGGCTCGAGGTGGTACCTGAGTGGGGACAGCGGGTGGCAGGCGAGCTACGGCTTGGTGAGGTCTTTGCGTGGGGTTTGCAGCCATCGCTCTGCCGCCATGGGCTCACGGCTGCGAGATATAAAGAGCCACACGGCTGGTTTCGGAGTATGTGAAGTTGGTGTGAGGTCACCTGGGGCTCCGGCGGGGATGGGCGCTGCACCAGGAGGGACTGCAGCTCCCCAGGGATGCTGGAGACCCTACTGCCGCTATTATTTCAAGTACGGAAGCTCTCCCAGCCCTCTTCAGCACAGCAAGACATTGGTCATTTTGGCGTCTTTTCAGTGTTTTCTGGCAACTCCTTTCTCAGGGACCTTGCTCTCTTCATGAAGTGGCCATGAAGCCCATCACTGCAGGGGTAGTGACCATATTGGGTGGTAGCCACCCAGCAGTTAGGTGTTGGACAATATAATTAATCTCAGCAATCTGTTCCTGTTGGCCTGTGATGCCTTAGGAAATGAGTCTGAAAATCCCCGAAATCTGTGATTTCAGCACACACGTGGGGCGGATGAGGTTCACCCGTGTCTCTCCTGGTGGTGTTTTTCGAACTTGACCCTGCAAAGTCCACCTCTAGCAAAAGGAAAGCTTTTACCATGAGGCTCATCCAAATCTGAGAAACTTGTTAGGTGAAAGGCCGTGGCAATAAACAGCTACAAATAATCATATGTGGTTGTACTAAACGCATGAAGGCTGGGGATTTAGAAGAAATATATGGTGATTAGGCCTGGTTGGGAATTGAACCATCTTTCTGTCAAGAAAATTAAAATGGTTTGGAAGTTATCTATTTTGCCTGG
The DNA here is from genome assembly GCA_013398295.1 of Chionis minor. NCBI lineage: Eukaryota > Metazoa > Chordata > Aves > Charadriiformes > Chionidae > Chionis > Chionis minor. Next base: position 1,547,796 of record VZSF01004381.1, read on the forward strand.
CCTGGCTCAGGGTATGAAGCAATCACTGGAGCAAAGCAGACATGGATAGTTCTGTTCATTAAACTTTTAGGAAAGGATGTTGCCGCTGCCTTGCACAATAGTCACAAAAAAAAGTTAGTTTGAGGATGACTAATGGTGGTAGTGGGAGTGCGATACGTGAGAGCAGAGCCTTGGGTCAGGAACTTTGTCCCCAGCCTTTCTGATGGAAGTTTGCACTTAAACAGTAATATTGGCATCTTGTTTTCAAATGAGATTTTGGAAAAATTCTGTGAAACTTTCCTATTTGGAAGCCTAACTTTCTCACAGTAACTCAGCAGCGGTTTGTCCCTATGCACAGCCTAATGGATCAAAAGTTCAATTTCTGCATAGTCTATTACTTGCATACTCAATAAAATAGGATGCACGAATGGCTTAGCTTTTTTTTCTTTTTTTTTCCCCCACTAAATGCAATTTTTCCCCTCAAAGATTACTGAAAATTACTTTTGCAAGTCAGTATGAAGGCTTATCAGTCCAGTGGTGTTCAGATCCCATATTAACTGCCTCACATTACTGTGAAAAAGAACTGCTGTAGAAACCAATGGACTAAGAATGTAAAGTACATACTGCTGATGTATGTCCCTGTAGTAACCCTTTCCCATCATAGGTACCTGATAGGCTCTTCTTCCACAAACAATTCCGTCTTATTTTAAAAAATGTTTCATTATAGAACTTAAACTTTCCCGACGCTTTGGGGCCGTATCAGTCACAGTGTTTGTGACTGATGCGCACAGAGAGCAAACACTCCCCACTAAGGAAACATTTAGAAAGATTGCTTTCACGGCATGCTCAGGGCATATTTAAAAAATTATGTTTCAGCACAAAAAGAAAAGAATTTAGCCCGTGCATGTCAGGCTGCTTTAAATATTTTATTTTGCCTGTCTTCAGAATCAGTGAATCCCAGAAGAAGCCACCCCTTGGGGGCCAGCCCTTCAAGGATATGGCATTCTTCAATCCCATTGATTTTAGTGGACCTTGCAGGCACTTAATACTTCATAGGCTCAGTCCCATGCTGTAGAAAGGTTACCCTGTGCGTGCTCACCTATTACAGCTGCCAAGAAATTTAGTACCATTTGATTTATCTGACAAAGGGAAGCTAGGCAAGTTCAAAATAAAAACAAGGGAAAGGTTTTTAATAAAGAAGTCAGCCTTCCGTGGGTTAAGTTACTAAGGGTCCGGCTCTCCCAGCCTGTAAAGACTGTACCAGGAGTCTACCTTAGTTTCCAAAAACAATTCTACAGTTTGTGAAGACATCATGGGTTGCATGCAAAACCAGAGTCTCCTGCCTGCAGTACGGGGATGGCTATGGAGATGAGATGGTTACTGGAAGACAGCTTTGCCCTTAAGAAGTCTGCACCCGTTTCATATACGATAGAGTACGTGAACTGAAAAAACCCCCAAACATGTCAAAAGAACATCAGCGTTGAAAACTGAAGGTCTTAAATGCCTCAGTTTTGCTTTCTTACAGGACTGCAAGTTGTCTTTCTTGTGTGCATCAGCCTGCATTTGCATCATCACCAGTCACGGGTTCATTATTTCATGCAGGGCATATGTAGTCACTCAATATTTCTTTTCATCCTTACCACTCAAAAAGTAGCCGCAGACCTTATATAGAAAGGCTGCAGATGCTGCAGTGCTCTCTGCACGATGTGCTTCCTCCTCGGCGTTGCAGCCCTGCCCTCTCCCCATCACGCACAGGCTCCCCAGACGCTAATGAACGCATTTCACCTTCTTACGAGAGGAGGAAACATCAGCCCCACTGTAGAGGCGAGGAAATGAGGCACATAGCAGTGAAGGTCAAAAGTTTCCATTTACTCTTGGTGCCCAGCTTGAGACATCTAAGCATGGTTTCTGCGAGCTCCGTGTCGCCTTCTGCAGGTGGCAAAGGGCAATGTGTCTCTAGTGGGCTCCTGCCTCCCTCTTCCCCATGCCAGGGAGTTGGGTTTGGCTTCTTCCACCTTCTGAAAGGGCATTGCCTGATGACCATGGCCACGCACTGCAGGGAAAGAGCTGCAAAATGCCACAGCACCACTAAAATAGCCCCGCTCTGCCAACCTGTTGGGCAGTGCATGGTGGCATCTGCCTTCGTGGCACATTCACCTGACTTAGAGGCACTCCAGCAGCTTTCACACGCAGAGACTTCTCTTTGGTGTGGTCTGAGGAAGAGACAACCAAGTTTCCAAGGAGATTAATATATTTTTGAGTAAAGACACTCTTTATTAGAACCCAGTTCTTCTTGGGTTCCTTGCCTTTTTTTTTTGTTCATCATGGTATCTAGGCTGGAGAAGAGCCTATTGCTCTTGCCCATTAATTAATCACTCCAAACCTTTTATACTATTAATTTCTTATTATAGCTCCATGTTTAACATGCAATATTGTAAATACACTTTCAGATTAGCTTGCTGAATGGAAAAAAAAAAAAAAAAGTTAAAAAAAGTTTGTTCTTAAAAAGTTCCTCAAGGCATGTTTCCCTAAGGGACTGTGCGGCACGTGGTTTCGGGGGAGTTACTCCAGTTCAGTTCACTTCCTAACATGCACTAGAATTTTTTTAACCTTTCACAGAACACATATATAGAAAGGCAGGTCTTTTCCCATGCTTGCGCTGGTGCTGACCATTTGCTTATTTGGAAAAAAAAAAAGTCACTAGAAAATGCTACCAGGTTGAAAGAGGTTTTTTACGCTCACTTTTCTTAAAGATAAGTGATTACATAGACGACAGAGAAGGGACAGACTGAGGCCTCTCTTTAAACCATACAGAGTCAACCTTTACACGTCACTTAGTTCCTAACGAGTGACCTATAAGTTGGTGGTCTCAGCCAACTGCTTGCGGCTTGCCATTTGTGGTGAGGGTATGGGTATTTTGCAAGTGTGGGCAAATTACAGATTACCGGTGCGTCATCATGAAGGACACCCTCACCAATTGGCAGAAGGTAGGACAAATGTCAGACATTTAGAAATACCCAAAGTGGAAACACTGGGAAGAGGGCTCAGTTCTCCAGGGAGCCCTCCTTTTGTGTGGCCCCTGCCTCCAAGGGGCTTCAGAGGAAAACCAAGAGCTGCCAGAGCTTCTGCTGGAGCTACAGAATTAATGAGAGGAACTGAAAGCAAACAAAACAAAACCCCAAAACTCATTTGGTTTATTGCTGATGTGTATGTTGAGTTCCTCTAAAAAAAAAACCCCAAAACTGATAGATGAAATTCATGCAGGGTAATAAAAGCAGTGTTTGGGATGCAGTCTCCAAGCTGGGACATCCCAGAAGGGCTCGTCCCCACAAGACAAGGAGGTTTTTGGAGGAAGGGTTGTTCCCTCCAGCTCAGCTCCTTTTCCCTCCTTCCCTCCACACCCCACCAGGGATTTGCACGTGCCCCAGTCAGAAACCAGCAGCCAGACAGGATGAACCATTAGTCTGATCCACTCTTGCCGTTCCCATGGTCTTAAATTTGCCTGCAACAAAAGTGCACATATATCAGTTTGATAATGTTCGTTGCAGCCTGGACAAAAATACAAATAAGCCACATGGAGCGAGACATTGTGTATGCAAAGTAAATCAGTGTGCAGAAGCGACAAAATCAAAGACGTGCTGCTGACTGACAAGAGTTTGCCCTAAAATCAAAAGTAGGTCTGTCCGTGGGCACAAGGAACATACTTGTTACCTTCCCTCCATCCTGCAGAGCTTTTTAGGTGAGCGAGTACTGGTCTCGCTCAGGCAATTTACATGAGCGGAAGTGTGACAAAGGGGGACAGTCCCTACCTTGAAGTAACAGGCCACAGAAGGGAAGTTTAGCAACAATAGGAGCCATTAATAGTCATTCCAGCTCACTCTGTGAAGTTCACTGAGGTTTAATTAAAGCACTGATATGTTTTCGACTGACCTTATTTTCATACCTGATAATCAGTAAACTCATTATCATTTTTTAAGCTCGGTTTTGAATCTAGCTAATTAGCACTCTGCGGGTCAGCATCTAAGTTAAATAAAGACAGGAGGGAAAAGTTCAAGATCTGCATATTTTAGGTGCTCCCTGCAAAGGCAAGTGGTCATCAAGTAGCGCCACCAGCAGGAGGCTGAGCTGGCGCTGGTGGGTGGTGGTTTGAGGCACTGGGTGAGACAGGACCTCACTGAGCCTCCAGCTTTGACAAGCAGGGCATCAAAAATGGCTCAAACATCAGCTTTCTTCAGCTGAACCCTTTGAACCCTTGGCCTGTACTGAGCAGGCCTGGAGAAGAGCAGGGCACAGGTTTCATAGCTCCTTGTTGGACCTGCAGTTAGCACGTGGGGAATGAACGAAAGGGCAAGAGAAATACCAGTTTGCAGCAGTGGCATTTCCAGGAGGGAAGCAGGACCTCTGTGTTCAACATGGTGCTTAGCTGCTCCTGGTACAGGCCCCAGCCCAGGCTGGATGGACCTTTCCCTCGTATTCAGCATCCTTCCACCAGTTGACCCTCCTGGGCTTCTCCTCCTGCTCCGAGTTTCCCCAAAGGAACAGCTTGCAAAGCAGTTGCTGGGCAGGAGCGCTCCAGGAGAGGTCATACTTCAATAAACACCACAGGAGACACGGGGCGGGCTGGGGAGTGGTCATGGACAATGAGCACAACCAGGACAGTAGTGCAAAACCACTGGGGTCACCTGGGCTTTCCGATGGAAAACTGGCAGGAGGAGAGGTGGACAAGGAGTACCAGGCATTGAAGGGGGGTCCCTTCTCCTAGAGGAGGGCAAAAAGCATCAACTGCGTTGGCCAACAAGTGAGGAATGGCGGTCTGGGCCACATGTGATGCTCCTGTTGTGGTCTATCTGTCCTCATCGTTCCCACGGATGAGGCAAACTGCTTCCATCTCCGGCGCTCAGGAATCGCCAATGGTTTAAATGCTGGGGAGGAAACAAATAATTATAATACTTAGCACCTGGCTTGCACTTTGCACATTGACAGCGCGGCACAGCCATCAGCTAATGAACTGAACGAGGTGTTCAATTACACAATGATTGTTAACGCTCAGTTAAAACCTACAAAACTGAGCACCAAATGGTGGAGCTGCAATTTCAGCTGGCGGCTTGTAGACGCTTCCTTCGCAATCGCGGATGCCGCTTAGCAATACTTAAAACAAACTGTTTCTCCTCTTCCTCCAGCTTTTCCTGATGTTTGTGCGTAATGGCCTGTTCTGAAACGAGCCTCTCCCTTTCTGGGAGCTTGTAAATCTTCTGTTGTAAGACTCTGGGTACAGTACATGTGAGGTATGCTAGGCAGGCTGTTGATTTTCTTAGGAAAAGTCTCTGTTGCAAGGCTTTGCCAAACCCATGATCCACACCAAGGGAAAAAAAAAGGAAAAAAAGACCAGTCTGTAAAGGAACGAAAACATTCAGCAAACTCCTTATATCTACCATAATTGAAACCTGACCAAGTCTTGAGTTTCTTTATAATTTAGAACTTGACAAAACCTTCAGCACCTCTTTTATACATGCAGACATGCAAACACATGGTTCTAACAGCCGCATGATCAGCTGCAAAACTAATGGCTGAAGCATGTGATAAATTGCATTTATTCTTCACCTTTAGCTGCTTCACCCATATGTTGGCCATCTCCTTTGCCCTGCACGCAGTGATCCATCGCCGTGGGGCTACCTTTCCCCTCCTGCTTCTCCCTGCAAGAGCTGCTTTGTGCCTTTCAACAGCCAGCCATAAATCTGCTGCTTCCTTTTCATCCTGGCAAAATGACAGGAGCCCTCCGCCTCCAAAGGCAGAAAATTCCCACTGTGGAAGACTCCTGCCCCGCCGATTCCCTCTGTGCCGCAGCTGCTCCCAGCACCAAGCTTTTATTTCGATGCGCGCGCGGGGCGGGCAGGGCCGTCCCCATCGTGATGGCTTTAGCGAGCGCATGGGCTCCGGGGATTTCCTCAGCAGGAGGAATTTGGCAGCTCCCACGGCTGCCCGAATCCTGCCCACGTCGTCCCGGGGCAGAAGGGCAGGCCGTGCTGTGATTCACCATGAGTGTGCCCAGACGAATTACACTCATGTGCTTTCTCCAGATCCTGCTGTTTAAAGAAACTCACACTTCTGTCTCGCAAGAATCATTTCATCCTCAGTTTTATGAGCCTAGATGATAAAACTGTACAGAAGCGCGGCTTGCTGTTACTTCCTTCCCCTAATCCAGTTTGCACCCAACTGACAACATTTTCCCCTCTTTTGCTCTTGTTGCAGCGCACCCAGAGTACGAGGTCGGGGTGGGGGGAAGCATACCGTTGTCTGTTTATGTGAAGAGGGTTTTTTTGATGCCTTGAGAGGCAAAATATGATGGCTGATGTTACAAAGGCTAACAGGGGGTTCACATCAGGGTGAAGGAGAGCTTACAAGAAGTAAGTGGGGGGACCGCTACCTGTCTCGTAGTAACTGACCTTGATTCCCATCGGCCATTGCGTTGCACCATCCCCACATCCCATCTTTCTCTCTGGACACGGTGTGGAATTTGTTAGACGTTGCTTCAGCCGTTCTCCTTTCGGGACTGAACAAATTTTACAGTCATGGGTAGGAAACATAGCAGGAGCTGACGGGTTAGAGTAACAAAAGAATTCTTGCGAAACTTGAACCACCAATTTGATGGCAGAGGTAACAAAGTGCAAGCACCCTCTGCCTCGCAGAGAGGCGTCAGCAATGTGTATGTATCCCTAATTTTGCAGGCTCCGAAGCCACACGGTGCTGCAGTCTGAGACTGCGTCAGAGCCCTGCAAGACACCAAAATATTGCTGCCGTAGTGAAGTATTTACGCCATTTGGAGAAAGAGGCTGGGACAAAAAAACTCCGGGGATCTAATCCTGGCCCTGCTGGTGCATTACAGCCTGACTTTGGGCAAAGCGCTCACTTTTCCTTTCTATGGGGGTTCAGCTCGTGCGACTGCGAAACGGGCACCGCAGGACGCACCAGCTACCCAGGTGAGCTGGCAGGGACGACGAATTCATCCTGGGCTTTGTGGCTGCCTCGTGGTCCACAAAGCCCGGGGATGAATTTGTCATCTCTTCATTCTGCCCTTAGAGCAACCCCCCGGAGCCCCAGCCCCGCACACGGGCAATACTGTCCCATGGCACTGCAGCCCCCCCGTCCGCCTCCATCCCAGGCTCCCTGCCACCCCCAGGCATTCCCAGGGTTTCCGTCGCTCCCCCAGCTTAGGTTGCCTTCCCACCCCGGCGGTGCAGCTTTCCACACTCACCTGGCACCAGGCTTCCCGCGCCACGTCAAACCGGACGATGCTCCCACTTTCTCTTCTCATCATAAAAAGCTGCAAGGTGAATGAATGGTGCCTCACCCTGCCGCTGTGCACGCTCGCCACAGATTATAAATACACCTCTGGAAAATCATTCATTAATTAGTTGAAATTGCATTAATATAATAGTGGAAGCGATTTCCACCTCCCCCTTTTGGCTGAGGGAATAAACAAGAATACTTGCAAGGGTCTTTTACAGAACAAAGCGATGGAAGCAACAGAGGAGACGGTGCTTTTAATGAAATGTGTATATTTACTTGTAAAAATGCGCTATGGATGCATATGCCAGGCTGCAAATCTGTCTGATCAGCAAGTCCATGACTAGCTACTAATTAGGTGTATCTCATTTAGGAAAACCCACTCGGCTGCCTGAGTTTTGTTTGGGGGGGACAGGACGGGACAGGACACAAGGAAAAGGAGGCGGCTGTGCTGGAGGAGCAGCGACAGCGATGAAGCAAAACTGGTTTGAAGGGCAGACCCATTAGCATCTATTCCAACAAACTCTGGGTTTTAACCTTCCCCTTCCCCATCCCAGAGTTTTCTCACTGTCTGCTAGTGCAGTGCAGGGTGAAAATCCCCTTGGAGAGGCGCGCATGACCGGGGACCCAGCTGGGCTCCCAAATGCAAGGTCCAACCCTCTCCATGGGTGCGGGCACCGACATGGGTTTTACATGGAGCAGTTTTTAGGAGATTAGCCCTATTCTTGGCACTTGTGAAGAAAAAGAGCGCAGCGTGGCTTTCACCCGAGGCGTAAAGTAGTCCTTTTAAAAAAAAAAAAAAAAAGTGGTCTTCATAAATGAAACTTTCTTGGCTATGATCATTAAAGTAAGTGGAAGCAAAGAGATTAATAATGAAGTAACCCAAGCAAATCAGACGACGTAGACTGTCTCCCATCTATTTCAATCTGAAGTTCATTTTGGCTCACGCATCTGAGTCTGAGTGAGTTTTCCTGATTGATGGATGATAGCTCACATCCAGGTATTATTTTTTTTTTTTCTTCTTTTTTACACTCAAAGGGTTTTAGAAGGCATGGTTTTGGAAACACCCATTGTCTGAGCCCAAAAATATATAGGTAGTTTCTAAATTGATTTTTGCAGACAGATGCTATTTCCATTTCATTTCACTCGAGAAGAAGAAGATACCTGTTCAGTTATCTTGCTGCCTGTGACAAACAACAGCAAAATACCACAGCAAAAAAAAAAAAAAAAAAAAAAAAAAAAATTGAAAACAATTTTATACCAAAAAAAAAAAAAAAAAAAAAAAAAGAAAAGAGTTGATGACAATTTTATACCTAGACAGACAGATAAAAATAAAGGTGTCCACTTTCTCTTACACGCCAAATTCAGTGTGAGACATCAAAGTCTCGGTCCATGCTGAGCGCTGTGGCAGTAACCTGGAGCAGCATCTCCCCATGTGCTTAGCTTTAAGGACATAAATAATCCCGCTCAGAGCGTACCGTGGTTAGGCACACGCTGAAGTGCTTTGCTGCCCGGGGTCAGCGCGCGTTTTGCAGTCCTACCCCTATGAAATCTGGAAGCCTTGAAGGCCTTTCAGAGGTGAGATGAGATTCCCACATGCCGGATCTCTGCTGGGGGTCCTCGGACACCCCGGGGGAGCTGCACAGCACAGCCGGGTCTTGGGTCTGGAGAGGCTGCAGCGCGGCTGGGAGAGCGGGCTGGCCCTTGGCAGAGCCTCAAAGGCGGCCCTGATAAAGACGTAAGTGTGAATAAATTAAATAAATAAGCCCTCATTAAGTGGTCTGTGTGGCCGAGGGGGGACAGTGACTGCCGGCAGCTCATACGTGACCCTTCCGCTGCCACGAGCTGCGGTGCCCAGCCCGGCTCCCGCTGCTGCCGGAGGGAGGGAAGGAGGGGGCAGCAGGCAGCAAACCCCCCTTCCCCAGGGATGGGGACAGGGTCTGGGTCAGAAATAACCCACCCTGGGCATCTCCCAGCCCCTCCAGAAAAACCCTCCGGTTGGGAGAGGGCTGTGGAGCTGCTTCCCAACCCAGCCGAGGGGCAGAAAGGCGTTCCGCGTGTGTGTGTGTGTGTGTGTGTGTGACTTCTTGGCTGAATTCCTGCCGAAAGGATTACGCTAATGCGGCTGGGATCGCATCGCGTTATTAATGGTGTGGTAGGATTCCTCCAGCCTTGCGCAGGAGTCTTTTTTATTTATTATTTAATTCTAAATAAACAAAATAAATAAATCATATCACTTCTATGCTACACGCTGCTAGGTGCAATGGCAAAAGCAAAGATGGATGGGTAACGTCACATTTTAGCCTAATAGCTGTACAGTTTCATGTTATATTTACGCTGCTCGATGTTTAGCTGCATCAGTATCAGAATATTAAAAGCATTTTTTAAAAAAAATCAATAATTAAACCTGGATTTCATTATTATTCAGAGCATACACGTTCACAGACCGGTTGTATTAAACACGATACAAATATCATACCGTATGTAATTGTACTCACGCTAATTGCACATTCTGGCACATTATGGGGTAATGATGCTTGAAGTTACCAAACAGTTCAAAGATCAAAGGCCATGCAGTCAAAGATTTTAAAATAAAGCTCCTGATTTGTGATTTTATGATAATGTGCTAAATTTGACCTCTTCCCCTCATATAAATAACTATATATAAGTATATAATTATATAATAATTAGCCTGTAATCCCACAGCAATTACGGAGTTAGTTATTCCACGGGTATCTGAGCCCTGATAAGGACGGCGATACCTGGCGTCTCTCCCCACCTCCTGCTCTGTGTTTCTAACTTCCCATCAGTTGCATACGTGAAAATATCCCGGGCTTTCCGAGTCCGTTTTGCTGTGGATTTCACCAAGGCTAGACTTTTATCTCTGGTTGCCGGTTCTGTTTAATTGGTAGTTTGCAGATAATAGAAACTCGGAGGAATACTACCGATTCATCTTCAAAAGCTGGAAGCCAAGAGGGTCTGGTGGGGCACCCAGGAAGCCTTGCAGAAGACTGAAATGGGAAGGCGGCGTTTTTATCACCTTCCTCATTCAGAAAAGAGAGAGAGCGAGCAAGAACGAGCAAGGCAGCCTGACCAGGAGCCAAAAGGAGATGATTATGTGGTTATCCAGAGGGATTCTTTCTATTACTTGAAAAATCAGAGTGCAGATTTAGAGAGACAGGTTGATGTGCTCAGGAAGATCAATGAATATGAGAGGTTCATTGATGGCATATGCTTGGGTTTAGGTGTAAGTGGCAGCTTCAGAGGTAGTGACAGCAGAAGGGAAGGAAAAAGCCGACGGTCAGTGGTGAGCCCTGGGGTCTGCACTGGCAAACAGAGTACCCTTCCCAGCAAGAAGAGGTGTCACGGGGGCCTTGAAGCAGCAGAGGTGGATGAGATCTCAGCCGTAGATATCAAGGAGTGAAATTTCGAGAAAAGCACAGGAAACCAGCACGCCCGAGAGAAGCTGTGGTGGAGCCCAAGACCTGCGGGTGGTGGGAGATGGTGAGGACGCGGCTCAGCGGTGCCCTCAGAGACACCTGCAAAGCGCAAACAAAAACCTCACCCAACAAAACACTCGCAGCTTCCCGAGGGGCGAGAGGTTTTGCAAGAGTAAATGTTTGTTCACGTGGTTCTTTAACAAAACCACCTTGCAAACCCTTGCCATGAATAGTTTTAAGATGCTCTCCTGCCCTCTGCAACTTTTTTGTTCATCCTGGTCTGCAATCCCTTCAGCACGCTCAGCCAGCCCACTGTCAACGGGCAAAAGCGCTCGGTCCCGCTCTCCGGCAGAAAAGCCTCTCCATCTGTTCCATGTTGATAGAGCGAGCTGCCGAAGATAGAAGGACTAGAAATATTTTTGTTGGCACGGAGGAAGCGGCTTGGAGAGAAAGTGAGTTAGGGACAATAAAGATAGCCAGGAACTCTGGAGCACCGACCTCCAGACGCATCCAGGGTCATCGGGGAAAGTATATCAAACATGTTAACAGATACCGGCAGCCAAGAACTAATTTTAAGGAGGACTGGAAGATATTCTTGCTAGTTCGGCCAACATTTTAAAGCAACTGAAGGCGTTTCTAACATTATGGAGCTTTTTGTTCGTTTGTTTCATCTATTGTCTTTTGCAGGTGCATTCAGATCTCCAAAGTTTGGAAAGCCCAAGTCATTGATTCTTACCTTAGGGCAGGCAACAAAATGTGAAAACTTAATTTTCGTAATGGTTAGTGGTGTATAGGAGTTTGTGTCTGTATTTTGTATCTTAATAAGCCATGGTGATGTGCAATGATATAAGTAAGGCATATATTTTAAGGCAGCGGTTTGCAAATACACTTTGTCATGGTCATCAGTGCGATTTGAGAAAGTTAACTGTCATTGCAGATTTAACTATAAATGGCTTGGGTTAGGAGATCCATTTTTAAGCATTTTACTATCAAGTCCACATACATGAATGGATGCTTCAAAGCAAACCAGAGCAGATTCAGTACTGAGCATCTGACCTGATCTCTGCTCATTCCACGTTCTGAATAATGCCTTTTTTGCCTTGTTAAAGCTGCATTAATTTTCAGATTCTTCTTGTTTTAAATATGTAGGACTCTCTGGAAAACTCCAAAAAGAAACACATTTTAGATTTGCTAGCCATAAGAAATACATATATATTGTCAAACCGAAAAGTGTATAAGCCAAAAGAATGCCAAATTCTATGCTAAACCTAATACGTAGTCAGGCAAGCAGGAATCCAACAAAAATATCAGCGCAAAAAAAATTAAATAAATTGGAGACAAAGAATGAAGAAGTGAATTTCTTCGTTTTGTTTCTTTTCTCATCTAAAGAGAAAAAAAAGACAGAGTGGCTTCAGACAGGGAGCATAATGATGGTGGGGCAGAGGAGAAAGCAGTAAAAGAAATAGCCATGGTCAGGTCCAGAATTATGGTCCAAGTGACTCAGCAATACTCCAGGTGATTCAAAATGCAGACACTGTGGGGGGAAACAAAAGCATTTTAGAACAAATCCTATATTATACTGTCTATGTAGATACGAAAGTGTGTGTGGGATATATATGTATATATAAACATGCATTTGTACATTTATATACATATATTCTTGGGAGTGTGTCTGTGAATGTATATCTGTACAAAAGATGCCATCAACCTGACAGTCAGGAGTAATGGCATCCATGTGAACATTACGCTGCAATTGCTCTGCAATTACAAAAATATTCGAGTATTGTAAATGGCCAAAGTGTTCAAAACCAGGAGGCTAATACAAAAATTAAGAAATTAAGACTAATCGGGTTATTCAGACGGAACTATTGTATTTCATTCAAAGTGCAGTAAACATATGGATTAATCAGCCAATAAGACCACTGAGGCAAAGACTGTGGCTCGTGCTCTGGAAAAAAAAATGATTTCTTTTAATTTTTTTGTAATTTCTACTTGTTCATGGAGTGAAAACAAAGATTTAGATGACTGACTGACCAATTTGCTGGTAAAAGTTGTTCGAAGTGTAGTTCAATTGATCATGGATGGGTTTTTCACTCCTTTTTTTAAAAAAATGTCTTTTAAAGACAAACTGAGGTAGCTGTTTTCTGTCTTCTTTTGAAGTCCGGCTGATTCGAGTGGTCCATACGCAATTCACACAGTGAAATAGTAAACTCATGTAAAGACTTATTTTAAATCCTAAGCCTTGTTCGGCTCTACCTTTGCATTTCACCCAGGCCGGCAGTGCACGAGGGCTGGGGTAAGCATGGCCAGTGCCTTCGACGGCCTCTGCAGGGCTCAAGTCAGGTGCCTATTTTTGCGACGGCATTTTTAGCCCAGGTTTTGGGGACTTAAGCTGCTTTAGCACTTCAACAAACAGGTCACCACCCTGGTTTCACCTTTGGGGAGGAGTTGCAAACCAGGAATAAAGCTGATGCAGATGAGAGCAAGGCAGTGGTCCACATAAATTACTGGTTGCTCCCAAGAACAGTTGGGAAGCAGGTCAGAGAGGTGGTGGCATCAACCACAGCTTTACCTCCACAGCCTGCTGTGCTGACCCGCCGGGAGGAGTGGGATGGCTGCTGTGCCTTGGCCGTTCTCGGTCACATCCCGGCACGCTCCAGCTTCTCGGTGGAGCCCTGGAAACCCCCCGCCACCACCGGTGGCAAGGGATGACACCCTCAGTAAGCTCGGGTGCTCTTGGAGATTATCCTACAGGGGAGCGGGCAGACGGGATTTAGCGCAGGGTTGCGCAAATGGAGGCGGGCAAATCCAGGATAGCTGCGAACGGGCGCAGGGGTGCTGAAAAAAGATATAAAAAAAAACTTATAAAAAAATAATAATAATAATAAATTATAAAAAAATTAAAAATTTTTTAAAAGATATTTAAAAAAAGGGATAAAAAAGCTGTTCTCTGGCTCACCTGCCATGGTGTGGTTACGCACACACAAGTGTAAAACTCTTGGTGAGGAGACAGGCATCGGCGTGCAATGAACAGACCCCATCAGTTTGCCAGCACGACCCCGAACCCACAAGCTCAGCGTTGACAGCAAAAAACGCGGGTCGCTCAGCCTTGCCTGTATTTACACAAAGAAATTTCACTTCTCTTCCAGTTTCCTTGGGAATACATGAGGGGGAGAGCTGTTCAGCCAAGGATGCTGTCTCAGCCTTATATAAATACCTGTAGAATTGCTCAAATAGTTCATTAGTAGCTTATGAGTTTGTATGCTCGCATTCCTCGCTGGCTCTAATTGCGGGGATGTTGATTTCATCCTGCATCCGACCGGAGCCGGCTAACAGATTCTCTGCTCTATTGCCCCATTAAATGAGGTGTTACTGTATCCGACTCCAGCTGAAGAGGATCCCATCCCATTTAGTAAAGAGACCGGCTAGGGCTGACCTAGCTGGGGACAGATTTCCTTCCAAACCTCAGAGAAGTCCTCCTGAATATGAGATGTTAATTGTGGCAGGAATTAAGGATTAAACAGTCATGGCTTCAGGTTACTATTGGGAACTGAAATCAGGATTACAAAGGAAACTGGGCCATGCCCTCACAATGCTATTACCCCAGTTCTTGAATCTAAAAAACCTTAGAAACTCATCCTTGGTGACCAATAAAAACTAGCCTAAATTGTGCTTACTGAGGCCTGAGGAAAAGAGTCATAATCGCGCAGCCATAGTTTGGACACCTTTCAAAGCAGAAGATAACACCAAGGATGGGAGAGTGAAATTCCGCCCAGATTTATACCCTCTGCAACCTTCATTAGCCCCAAAGCTCTGGCGTTGGCCATCCACCAGGCCACCACCTCACCTCCTTCCCGGACAGGACGCCGGAGACCAGGCACTCCAGTCATGGCGAAGGGAGCAAACACCTTCCAAGAGCGTTTCCCCCTGGGCAGGGACTGGCATGAAGTCCCTCCATAAGCTCAGCCTCCTCCCTGGGGTACCGGTTAACCTCAGGGGCTGTGCGACCTTGGACGTCCCCTGTGGGCAGGTGGAAGGATGGATTCCAGTCCCGGGGGGGGTGGAAGCCAGCGCTGGCTCCCCCATGGCACCTACGGAAGGGCTCAGCCTCAGGGCGATGCTCCTCACTCCGGTCCTTCCTAGGGGATGCTCGGACAGCCTCAATATTTACGATGCTGCGAAACCCCGTACCTGACCCCAGAATACAAAGCCATCGACAAGAACGGGAAGAAAAAGAAATTCTGTGGTTGAAATTTATGACACGGTAGCACATACTTAATAACCAATTAAAGCCAAGATTTACTGGGAGCTAAATTACATTTGTATTATAAATAGAACTAGAATATACTGTTACAGAACAAAAGCAAAACATCTTAGCATTTAATATTGTAAAAGACAAAGTAATCTAATGGACCCTAAATGTTAATGGGTGTAAAGATTTACACTTTAATTGCGTTTTTAAGTCATCTTATTTTACAGTGCTCTTTTTTCTATGTACATAGAAAGCAACAATGTGCTGCAACATTATACTTAGGAGAGGCAAGACCGACTTAAGGAAACCTGTTATTACAGGCACGATCAGTTTATTACTTATAAATCCTTGCAAACATTTTAATTGAAATGAGCAGTGGACTTTCACTGACCTTGGCTGTATGCATGTGAGACCTTCGGAGCAAATTAAGTGTGTGTGTGTGGGAAGCCAAGAAGGGAGGGAGTGGTAACATGACGATCTCTGTTTGTAAAGCCAACAAATAAACTATATTAGATTTGGGGATTTGCTTTATGGCAGGGGAAGGAAAAAAAAAAAAAAACAACTGGCAAATGATGAAACATGAAATTACATCTGAATAAATTATCAAATAATAATATTGTAGTTATTAAAGTATTATCAGCTATAATCCAACTTGGGGACAGTATCTGAGGTTGACATTTTAGGACCTGCTTTCATAGCACACAGAAATGTTACGAACTTCCCAGAAACGGATTCCCGTGCTCGTAAAATTTCTCTCCCAGTTTGTGTTACCGCTTCAAGATTCATCAGGCGAGTTACAGTTATAGATGAATCTAACTCATATTACATTTGAAAAAATAAATGTGCACTAAAAGTAATTAAAGCATGTTGGTTCATGAATAATACACCATTTTACTACTATTTGCAGAGTATAATGAGACAAGCTACTAAATTGACAATGAATGCTCTATTATGTGATTGCCAACTGTTTTATAAGATATTGAACAGATTCATTTATTCTATCATCATGTGCATTATCAAGCCATTGCTTTTTAATAAATTAATTTCTCCTATGTCTCCAGAGCCTTACTTCGAAATCTGGCTGAAGGCATAAATGAAATTAATTTTGTGGTCGGAGTTTAACTACCAGCGCCGGGTGACTTACAAACACGGCGTCGCAGTTGGCAGCCGCCGTGGAAGGGGGTTTCTGCCGGGTGGCCCCGGTGGAGGGGCTTAATTGCACCGGCGAAGGATGCCTTTTACTAGCCAGCTGACAGAAATAGTCGCCCCTGCAGCACGGGGCTCTCTGACAGCTCTTGCTTATCAGGGGCGCTGGGTGCCAGTGGTCCCCCTTCCCCTGCCCTTCACCCCCACCCACGAACGCGCCGTAAATTGACCCTTTAATTGTGTGGCAGCCTAAACCTGGTGACACCCTTCATTGCCTGTAGAGCAGCGCTTCCTCCCCGGTTGGGTGATAGTGTCACTGGGAAAGTGACGTGATTGCGGGGAAGAAATCCCCGGTCTCGGCTGCGCGCGGTGTTGGAGGGCAGGATTATCCGCCAGCCCTCGGCTGGGGCTGAGACAACACGTAACGTCCACACAGCCCCGGTGCTGCAGAGCTGTTTCCCTCCATGGTAAACAACTTCTAATTGGGGCTGTTGACAGGACTCACCGTGTTATAACTAACCTTGCTGCAATGTTATTATTTCTGAAGGGAGCCTTTCTCCGTATTTTTAACAATAAGTCTGACAGGTGTCGTATTAAAAACAGGGCTTAATTCTAATGCAACTATTCCCACCCGCCCTTCCCTTTTCGTTTTTGCACCTCTGTAATGCATGCATTTCTCCTGCTCATAAAGATTAAAGGAACAGCTTTGCTGGAAGGAAAATACTTCTGGTTTGTTTGTAGTCCAGGTACGTTCGAGATGGTCTCAGTGCCGGCTCCCTTTCTCCTCTATTCTCCAGCCACGCTGGCTCAAATGCTGGGAGGGAAAGCGAGGGAGAGAAATAAAGCCTTCCCTGGGATGAGAGGTAATTCAGGATCCATTGAAGCGAAATTTCAGGCTTCTTTTGAACTGTGACCCGCGGCCACCGGCCGGGCGCTCCGTGGGCTGCGCAGCCTGTGATGCATTGCTGACTGCTGTCCACCAGAGACCCAGCCCAGGCCAGCAGTTCACTTACAAGTTTACACTGGATTTAAGTCAAAATGCTAAAACGCTGGTGTTCAATCACTGCTAACTGTGTGCTGGGCAGACAGCTCCCAGCAGACTCTCTGCTTGTAAAATCCAGCACACTGCATAAAGTAAGGGTTTACGGAGGTGCGAAGGGTTCAGAAGACTTTTTTGGGGCTTTTTTCTCCCTTTCCCTCCTGTTCGGCATCTTGTGATGCCGGTTTTTAGGCGCTGGGACGGCTTCAGCTGGGTCCCGCGCCAGCCCGGCAGCGGCACAAAGCGCAGAGGGCTGCACACAAAAAGGTGCTACCCATTCCCAGAACCTTTCCCCATCTCTCCCGCCCTTCCTCTCAGGCAGCGTGCAAAAGGCAAAGACCATTTTAAGGCCATGAAGTACCTGTTGAGGTGACGCTCGGAGCCGGGACCGGTGTGGCTCCCATGCCCTCGCTTTCTCTCACCTCATTTTACCTAAATCTTACACATTTTGCACCCACGAGCACCACGCGCGCTTCCCGATCTCCACTAAAACATTCCAGAGCTGCTCAAACCACCACTGTTCAAGGATAACACCAGCTCGAGGAAAAGGGTGCCTGATTTGCCAGGAGGGATCGTGTAAATCCAGTGTACAAAGCCCCTAATTTAGACGGTGCTCGCGTATCCGCCGCACCAGACCTGCGTAAGGCTTCCCCACAAACAACGCGCACGGTGCAGGCTTCATTCCCAAAGCGTCAGCTAATGTTCAGTTTTTATAACAGTTCTTTTAAAAGAGTAAAGACAACCAGCCAAAATAGCCTCACAGGCATTTGGTGATCTGTTCTGTACCCCCTTAAGGTAGATGATTTTCTGGGAGTCAAAGAAATATATATTATTTCTTCCTCTTTTTTTTTTTTTTTTTTTTGCATAAGCAACTGCCCAGCAAATTGATAAGAGCCCTTTTTAATTAGATAGTGAAGTTGTATGGGTAATGTTCCATATAAAAGGTCTATAAAACACAGCAGAATTAATAAAATGACTGCTTCTCATTTAATTCAGGTCCTCCAAAGGGATCCGTATGTCTTGCTTTGGTCTGTTTGTAGTACTTCTCTCCACCACCCAGCCATGAATTGATTAAAATCACATTCCTCACTTCAAACTGGAGCCCAGTTGGTAAGAGATACTGGATAGTAATTAAGGTCTGTGCACAGACACATGAACCCCCATAAAAAAAAAAAAAAAAAGGAATCATCGTGCGTCGCTTGGATTATATGCAAACACAGCTCATGTTGACAGCTACCTCTGGATGACTCCATCAGTACACACTTTATCTCCAGCTGTCCAAGTAATTTTCCCAGGATTTCGCCCCTCTTTTTCACTCCTCTCCACACAGATGGATTAGAGCAACAAACGGTTTACATGCTGCACATCATTAGCTATCCTCCCTCACTACCCAGCAGATAACAACTGGGCTCTATCATCAGGACATTCATAACACCTTGACACTTTTACAACTATGCTGCTCTCTGCCAGAGCAATCTTCTCTTTTAAAGCATGAAGCTAATTCACGAAACACCCGTTGGAAAGTACTCAGCGAACGCAACAGGGGTGGGGGAGAGAAGAAAAAGCGCAGCCCAGAAAAGGCATCTAGTAAATAACATAGTTAGCTCGGTAAAAAAAAAAAAAAAAAAAAAAAGAAAACAAACCCACCAAAAATCAAGAGAAAAGCGGCACAGTCTTTCTCTCCAAGATACCTCTCTGTTTCCCCATTGCCTCTGTCCCACGGTGAAGGGCACCAGCAAACCACCATGCGTCCGTCGGCCATGTTTCGGCGCATCCATCCCCACCAGCATGGCACCCTGCCATGGCAGGCAGAGGGTCCCCGCTGGGGTGGGCGCTGTGCTGCGGTCGCTGGGGATGGGGATGGCTTTGGCCAAGGGACCTCCTCACCAAGGGACCGACCGGTTGAAGGCTTCAGCCGTTTACCATCGGCCGTCACCAGCGGCTATGCTGGTTTTCCTGAACTGCCGCCGTTCTCAGGGCATCTTGACTCCGGCAGATTTGCTAATAAAGCAATGTATTCCCTGCGTGGCGTTGGGATCCTGCTTCAGAGACCATGCATGCTCAGACATGGGCTTACACTTAAACACAAGCCTACGTCGGGCGCTGTGGATGGAAGGAAACACATTTTAGCAGCAATTTCCAAGGCTCTCAGCATGCCCCCCTACCGCCCCAACCACACGTTTTAATGTATAGTACATGCTTGTTTAAAAAAGAAATGCATAAGGAGAAAGAGTAATTACCGTAGCTTAAATGCAGCCTGATAAGAAGGGCTTGCACGGTCTGAGCAGCTGTTCCACTGCCATTCAGATTATGAAAATATCCTAGAGAACCTTGTCAAGATAAATACAGAGCATGAAACATATAGGCAATTTTTCCCCAGCCACATATAATGATCAATTCCAAAGCCACAAGTGATACCAAAGGACAAAATAAGATCTGTCTAGACTTTCTCACTTACAAGATATTGATCATTCCAATGGTAAACTGGTTAGTATAAGTGTGTTTGGCTTGAAAGGTCATGAGCTTAACACCTGACAAGGAGTTATTCAACCTTGATAGAAGTCAAATTATTGCAGTGTTGCTGGAAAGACTTTCTCTAATAAAAATCCCTACCTGGTCTGAGAATATCTGAAATTTGTCTTCCAGATGTCAAAAGAAAAAGGAGGCGGGGAGGGAGGGGGAGAGTCAAGACTTGGCATGGGTTTCTGCTGGTTCACCTCTATCTGGTTTTGCAAGGGGAGGTCCCAGCGGTCGGTTACTTTCTGGGCAGACCACGGGCAGCATCTGCTGCGTGGACAGCAGTGGAAGCTGTCACTGAGTGAAACGGCACCTCCCTTCCCCTGAGAGCTTCTGGTGGCTCTGCATTCCCAGCAAGGGAGTCTGCTCGTTCACCTACGTGGACTCGACAGACCCAGGGCGCCCGTACAGACCGGGGCAAAAAAACACCTTAAAAATGGAAAATGTTGACTTTGGAAGGAAAGGAGGGGGGAAAGGATCCAGCAACACCCTTCAGCGCGTGGGTGGGAAATGCTCCGCGGCATCGCCCTCCATCTCCTCCCCTCCAGAAAGTCCTGTGGGGCTCGAGCGCTGCATCGGGGACGCAGCCCCGACCCAGCCTCCGCCTTCTTTTATGGGGCTAACTAGCAAGCGCTTATTAGGACAATTAGGAGCTTGATGTAAGTTCTCTGGATCTTTTCCAAGAACTATAAATACCCGATCTATTTTGCTTTATTCAGTTCTTTTTGTTTTGCTGATATGATACTAGTTAAGGTTAATGGGGTTTGCTTTAATATTAGACACAGGATCACTTAACTACCTTTAATGAACACTGGAGTCAATGCATTGTGGAGTAATTCACACAGACATTGCCTCAGGTAAATCAACCGGAAAAATGTAAGCCAGTCAAATAAATAAATCTGACCGGCTGTAAATGTGCCAAATTTTACACCAAAATATATCTGAAAGCCAATGACTTAGGCACATCTAGGATATTAAAATGGAGGGTTTGGAGTCTGTTTCTTTTCAATTGCTTTTCCTTTTTAATGTCCTCCTGTGCTGAAACCAAGCTGAGAGAGCAAGAAAAATTATTTTCACAAGTGTTTCTAATAGAAGCAAATGCTCTGCAGCTTTGTGCCATTTTTTAATTTGGAAGGAAAATGATAAAAAAAAAAAAAAGAGCAAGCTTTTTTATGCTTGGCTATCTCAACACAGGAGGGAGAGCAACAAAGAGGAGGACAGAGAGAGGGAGAGAAAGAGAAAAAGACAAAGGATGAAAGAGAGAAAAAAAACAAAAGAAAGAAAAAGCAAGCAAGAAAGAAACAGAGAAAGTAATTTTATCTCAGCTGGAGAAAATAGTGACAGTGAAACAGATTCTAGACAGGGTAATACACTAGTGTCAATAAATATTTACTAACCAGAAATAGGAACCAAAGGAACCCAACCAACTCAATGAAGTTCGGGTGGCAGCTTACTTTTTACTAATACAAAACTATGCTAACATTAAAAATGCTTTTACCTCGTAACACCGAAATAGTGAGTTGTGTATGGAGGAAAAACACCTCCCAGATATTCTTTGAAGCAAGGCAGGCAATCTCTTTAAGTACTGAATTCTCATAAAAGCATGCAATATTTCAGCAATAAGGAATGACAGGGTGTTCATTATCGGTTATTAATGTTTGCCTAAATGGAGCATAAGGTCCAGGCCTTCGGGGGAGTGCAGAGCTTCCAGCATTGCTTAATTACTGCCTCTTCTTAACCCAGCAATGCCGAGCTCTGCTGCGAAGCTCTGCTGTCGTAGACCGGCTGTATTATTATATGAGAGTAATTCCGTTTGGCTGGGAAAAGGAAAAAAATAACGCGTTTGAGAAGGCCATTGCGCAGGTGACAGAAGTTAATCAGTTTTTCTCCCCAGATAAACTCCAGACAATACAAGGAATTTTACAGTAACTGTCACCTCTAACTTGCAAACACTCTGATCCGCACACACTGCTATAGTTCTCAGCAGCATCTGGCACAGACCGGCCAAAACTTCTGGGAGACAAGAACAACTTTGTTCTTTTTTTTTTTCTTTTTTTGTCTTTTTTTTCTTTTTTCCCAGAAAGGCTGAAAAGAGGTACTGCTCTTTCTGGAATGGCCACGTTTATTTCTTTATTCCACCAAATGCGTCAGTGCAGAAGCAAGCTGATTAGGATGTGCTGGCCTTGGGGAAGGGGCTTGCTAGAGACAGTAGAGAAAGACACACGGGCAGGATTGCTTATTTACTGAAGGCTGTTGCTGCACAGGTGATGTAGCAGGTATAAGCAAAGCCATATATTCTTTTCTACTGCTTTAGGAAAGACTGTGGTGTCAGGTAAGGAAGTGGCCAACTAGGCAGAGGCTTGGGCAGAAGCTTGAAGGATGCCAAGGGCTTGGGGGAAAAGAAAAAGCCCTCATTTTCTCAGTATAAAGCCAGCTCAGCTAATTCCCCCTAGATCTGAGGGCAGTGTAGCTCCCAGGTTGCCCCCGTCCACTCGGAAGACATTTAATTTCACAGCTAGACTTTACCTGCAGAGATTTCAGCCCTTATGTGCATAGGAGGCTGAACACCACCTACCTGCGAAGACCTCACACGAAACTAGAAAGAGCCGTGAACTCGAAAAATAGTCCAAAAAATTGTAATATAGGACTGTAAGGTATAGCTGTTACACTGCAATATCATAATTCCTTACATAAGTGTGGTGGGGTTTTTTGCTGGGAAGATGCTATGGCTACCTCTTCCAGGTGAATGTGTGCCTTTATTTTAACACCTTTTCAACAGCTAACCAAACTCGTTACCGTTGCAGACAAGACAAAGACATGGAAGGCAGGCTGTTGGCAATAAATCATAAAAAATAAGGGATCAAATAAGCTTCTATTAACAATGTGTCCTTCTATTTATTTGTTTATATTCTGTCTACAGAAAAAGTGATGCTGGACTGGGGATGGCTTAGGACAACCTTCTGGCATGAAGACAGCTACAAAGCACAAAATACAAAACATGAACTCAGAAAGAAACAAGAAAAAAACAGCGTTTTCTTGGCATCGACAAGAAGCTCTTTATTTTTCCTCAACTTTTCTTTTCTAAAAAAAAAAAAAAAAAGGAACTAAGACATTTGCAGAAATGAGACAAACTTTCTCTTCAGGTGACAACATTCAAGCAAGCATGTTGTTTTATTGAATTTAAATTGAAAGAAAAAAACAGAGAGATTTGGAATGGGATACAGTATCAGGAGAACTGAGAAACTGTGAACTTGTGAAAGAAAAAAAACCTCCTTAAAACTGTGAACTGAGAAGCGGATGGAAATACCATTTAAACCCCTGATTACACCCTGTGTGTTCTTAAGGAGACAACATCATCTTTGCTAACTTGACGGTATTTAGGGAATGGTTTACAACATATCTTTTATTATAATCTTTTAAGAAAAAAACCAGAAATATTTAATTAGCTGTGACTTTACCATTTCTGTTCAGATATCTTATTGCACCTTCTTTTTCTAGACAGTGCAGATGTATTTGCAGCCAGCAGTCAAGGGCAGGAAAGATTTCTTTCCTTAATAATCCTTTATTTGCCACACCCAATAAAATCCTCGTAGGGAAAAAGAATCAACACAACTCCCGATCGATACCTAAAGCCTAACAGACAGTAATTATCAAAATAAAGAGGAAATCCCATATTGGGCTACGTACCTACCCATTAATCAAAACAACAGAAAATATCTGCAGCGTCGCTTTTCTAAAATAAGACAAAAGATGCCTCCTTGGGTTACACTTTGAACAGGCTATAATCAAAAGAAAGAGAACCAAGACTAACTAAGCCCCAGGAAGCCGCATTGTCCCTTTAACCCGCAGTATTCCCCATTTCCCATCAGTACTTAACATTTTTCACGATGTTGTGGCTGCTATTATTTCATTTAACACTGGTTAATCTGTATCTGAGGTATATGGAAACCCTCTAGATGATAAGATTGGACAGGTTCCAGCGTTGGCAGTTTTCGAGCGTGCACACACTCGGCGTGTTTTGATCCTTCCAGGAGCTCCCTGTTATTTGGACTGCCTGCCAATTCGTTCTTGGAGCAGCCTCTCGCTCAGCTCCCACAGGGCCGCGGCCGTCGCGCCGCCCTGCGCCTCCTCCGACGGCAGGCAGCGGCAGCAGTTGTTGAAGTACATCCCTCCCAGCCCCTCCAGCTCCGCGGCCGTGGCGCAGTAGACCGTTGTGGCAGCTCCTTGTTGCTGGAATTAAAAAAAAAAAAAATTAAAAAAAAAATGAGAGAGAGAGAGAGGGGAAAAAAAACCTACATAAATATACAGAGATATTTTATGGTTGTAATTTTGACCGCGGTCCTTCCTTGGAAGCTGTGCATCTTACGGAAGCGTGGGTGGAAAGTGTCGCAGCTGACAGGTCAACCTGCCCACGGCGCCAAGGCTGACATACCGCCGAAGGTGCTGCCTGCCTGTCTGCTGGCCGCTTCACGCAATGCCTCGGTGAGGATTTGGGGGGTTTGTCTTTTTCCTTTCCTCTTCGAGCAAAAGAAAAGGAAAAAGACGCCCCCGAAGCCCAGCCCCGGTCTCGGGGGTTTTTGCCCCGTTTCAGTACCACCGTGGCTCGGCGGCGGGGAGAGCTGGGCAGCGTCTGTCCAGGCGAGGTTTGAAACTGGGACGCTTGAGGCGGGTTTAAAAGCAGCACCTCAAAAATTCCAGGTTTCCCCTCGGCAAACGCCGCTGGCACACTGTGGCCAGCCAGGCAGGCTGACCCACAGACGGAGCCGCTTGGTTTGGGTCCTCCAACCTCTTGTGCAAAATTAACCTGGCCACTCCAATTAAGACCTATCACGCAAAGTGCAGCCGGGGCTGGTGCCAAACCTGCCCGTAGATCTTTGCTCAACAGTTTCACCGTGGCAGTTGTCACCGCTGCCCTGTAAGAATGTTTATCTGCCGCAGGAAGAGAGGGGTTCGGATTTTGCAGAGACGCGAGGCTTTCCAGGGGGTTTGTTTGTTCCGTAACAACAACCATTTCTCATGTGTTATAGTGCTATAAGAAATGGAGCAGGCAGATTAGCAGTTTTTTTGGATCAGGATTTCTTTTTCTTCTTCTTCTTCCTTTTCTTCTTCTTTTTCTTCTTCTTCTTCTTTTTCTTTTTCTTTTCCTTTTCCTTTTTCCTTCCCTTTTCCTTTTTTTCTTTTCTTTCTCTTTTTACCTGTTCAAACAGGAAGAATGGGTTTCTCCAAGTTTCTCTAGCGGAAACCTGGAGATTGAGGCCACGGGGGGGGGGCCAAGCACCCCAGCACCCGCGATGGGCTACTCCATCACCACACAGACTAAAACTGCAGTGCCAGAATAGCTGTAAAGAGGACGAGCAGCTAGTTTGCTTTGTAAACTATAATTAAAAACAATAGGTGAGAGTGCACAGCAAGACACAACACTGATTTAAACCCAGTACAGTATATCTCGCTTCTTATGACTATTCATGTATGATTCTATGATCTTAGTCCTTTCTGTGGTAACTAATTACGAGTTGATAGGAGTCAGAATAAAGAGGCTGCCAAGTACGATTGAAAAAGTAAGCAAAGAGAAATTAGATGTGGCCACATTAGGATAATTCAATGGGGAAGGAAAGTAGGCTTCAATTTCTTGTGATTTTCCTCCAGTTCTTTTTTTTCTGGCCTTTCATTGTCACAACCAAGGAAACTCAGGGTGCTGTCAGGGGGTCAGCCCACAGGAGACCTCTGCTTTACATTCTCATCCTTCCAGGGCAGCAAGCAGTCTAAAAAGCCCCAGTTCTCCTTAAGTGAGGTGTCTCAATTTTGTAACGGCAAAGAAAGGCATATTTGTTTGCAAGACATGCACTTCTCTCAGAAGATGGGATTAAACTGATAATGACGACTCCACAGCTTAGAAATGATCTCCCATCACAAGGTAAACCCAAACTGTCTGTATTAAGTATTTTGAAAGGCATATATTTATCAACAGACCAAAATATTTTTAAAGTTAGTATAATACATCGTAATCCTCTTATTAAGCCAGGATCTTTTTTTAAAAAAGAGAAAGTATCTTAAAGGCGGTAGCCTAGGAAGAGAGTTCTACTAAAAGTAATATTAATAGAGAACAATAAAATTCCTATGCTCATTTGAACTACCCTATAAAGCTCCACGGCACAGGTATGATCGCCATATTCAGCTGTTTAGAATGATTCAGAGGCCTTGAAAACTATTATTAGTTTTTTGCAAGCAATTCAACTGGACTTTTATTGGAAAGGTAAAATTAAACTAAATTGTCCAGTGCAAAGTGAGGGCCCTTAAGCTATTGCTGAAAAGCATCCCTCCAGCCAAGCTAAACTCAGGCTAGCTCTAATAGAATTCAGCTAATTCATAAAATGGAAGTTTATCAGAGCAGTTTGAAATCCAAAGCAAAGAATAATTTATCTGTTCAAACGAGTCAAATTTGACGACTTTTAAACAAAATTCTCAGCAGGCAGAAAAATGTCCCATAGTAGTGCTTTATACCGCGAACATTGACACAACCTAGACTCCAAAAGAAGAGAATAGTTTTCCCTCTGTGAGCATAGGATATTTACTTTAAGTGATAAAAGATTATGTGGCTGGAAGCCCAAAGCACTTTATCTTGCAATGCCTCCAGTGTTTCACTGAGAACTGGATGTAAGCAATGTGCCATTTGCTTTTTGGCTGTGTATATCTTTACTTCTTTCTAAATGTTTCAATCACGTTGGCTGTTTTGGAAGAAGAAAGTTCAATGGTTCTATCATTGAAAGAAAAGTACCTTTCTTAAGAGAAATGCAGTCATATTTATCCCTCTGTTGACAGAGGGTAAAGCTTTAATATCTCAAAATAATGGACAAACATGAACTCATCGAGCCTAGGAGATTCCTTCAGATGGCAAAACTATGAAACAGAAGGTAAATCCCAGATTCTCAAAGCCATTTAAGCATCTGATTTCCTTTGGTGAATGTGAGCTGGTTGCATTCAGACATTTGAGGATCTAAGTGACTTGCCTAAGGACAGAGGGGAAGGAATACCGCAGAATCACAGGGATCAAATCCCACTTTGGGTCAGGAGGGACGTCAGGAGGTCTCTAGCCCACCCTCCTGCCCAAAGCCGGACGCCTGGGCGTCCCACCTATGGCACGCTGAACGGGAAGGTCCTCGAGGGACAGACCCCTCCTTTCCATCCACGACTCGGACAGCACAAACCGCCGGGCAGAGCCAGAGCTGCAGATAACTGCAAGATGCCTGCAGTGCCAGCCATGCCTAGCCCGGCTGAGAAACCGCTCCGTTTCTCAGTAAATATTGTTTATCCCTTACGAACACAGGCTTTTGAATGACATCTTTATACGGCGGGCCTTATGACAGTTTAATAACAAGTTTTAATTTTATGCTCATCGGCTTTCCTGTTCACATATCATCAGCATACGACAGCAGAGGATGTTAGGGAATCTAATTAGTAAACAATTCCATACTGCTGATACAAGATGAAACATTCTTAAACCGATAAAAAGAGCACTTTAATCACTGTTGAATGACTTTCAATGCCAAGCGGTTTGTGCCATGTCAAAACATAATTTGAAGAAGATTAGAGTACTATATAAAAGAATTAATGTTAACAACTTCGTTAAAAAACGTCTTAAACAATGAGCCTGTCAGTTGTCACAGACTCTCCCTGATCTATTGTGATTAACGCCTCCCCCCCTCAACAATTTCAACTGATAAACAATGCAAAAAGCGCTGGGCAACCTAAACATTTCTTTTTTTTTTTCCATAGGCCCGTCAGTTGTACAGGGTGCTAATCACCAGGGCTGGGGGTCAGCCTTCTTTAACCTGCAACAAAGGCAGCGGGGCTGCAACGCTGAATACACAGGATAAAGAATTTGTGAAGAAGCCCAACTGAATCTTTAATCATGCCTCAATGCCATTTCCGATCCAGTCAAACATTTGCAAGCTGCTAGGCAAGCACCACGCTATCAATCTTTTCAGCCTACGTAAAATTACCCGGGAATCTTGTTTTGGATTAAGTTGAAGAGTGTCTTAGTAATAAGGGTTCATCATTCTCTTCCGCAAATCATTTGTCAGTTTTGTAATACAATCTCCGACTGCAGCGGGGTGGGATTTGTACAGCAGTTGCTGTTTATTTATAGTCGAGGCTCAAAGATCTAAATTATCCATCCTTCCCAAATCCTTTGTTGAGATGAAAATACTAAGTACCTACTAGTTCATAGGCACTTCTTTCATAACTGCTAGCTGTCAATTTGTAACTGATGGCACTGAATACCAATTAATATTGAATATCTTAACAGCAGAAGAAAAGGGGTTCTCGATACGCAGTATACAGTAAACCTCTCATTAATATATGCAACGCATCCGTTCGTATTCTAAGACACCATTTATGTTCCTGATAAGAAAACATATTACACAGTTAATGTTTAGTTTTTGGATTTGTCTACTTCCAAATGCATGCTTATTTTCTAAAATTAGATTCCTGTTCTGAAGCAGGTTTGCTTATCAAGCATATAAATAATAGAAACAATGCCATAGCTTATCTGTATACTTATCAACTACAAATGAATAAGATCCGCTCTGAACTCTGTTAAGGGCACACAGCGAGCACTAAACACTGCCTGCCAGTGAGATGGCATCAGCTTCTTTGAAAAGGAGGGGTTTATTTTCTTACAAAAAATTAAGGATAAAGGCCAGTTATCTCGGTAGCCTGAGGTTAAGACTACTACAGTGCATCTTAAAAGATGGCCAGTGGGAAGAGGTGAATTCAAAAAGACAAGAGAGGCGAGTATTTGCGACAAGGGCCAAACTCAAAGCAAGCGGCGCAAGGGAAATAAAGAGGCGAGTGCTTCCCTAAAACTCTTCAGGCTGTTCCTCTTATTCATCTCAGGACTAGGAGACAAAGCCAACACACCCCTAGCACCAAAATATCAGATCCAGACAATGGCCCTGTGAACCTGCCATTTATAGCGGAATAGATCATTACGCAGCAGTGACATGAGGTAGTCTGAACATATTCCAGATCACGAAACCAATGGGGTCTCCCATACCTTCTTTGTGCCTCTGAAAAGCACCCTGAAGACTCCAAATCCATTCTGCCAGAGAAGGGAATACTCTCCACCAGCTAGCTTCAGCAATGGTCATTTCCTGATTCGATGTGAAATATAAAATCTCCTTGGGATAACAAGCAAAATGATATGGAGCCTATTTCCACAATGCTCAGTTCCAAATTCCCCAAACCAAACCCTGCAGTTCTGTATCCCTCCAGCCCCATCTTCGCCTGGTGTAGAACACCCAGCTCCGTTGAGTTCTCTGAGGCCCCTGGGGATTTGCAGTTGCTGTGGATCCGCTCCCGTTGCTTGCGGCAAGGCTGGCGTGGACACGGGGGGCTGGAGGGACGCGCTGCCCGGCTGCTGGGATGCGTGCCGGTCCGGCTGGCCCAGCGGGGACAGGCTGCCCGCAGCGGGATGGGGTCACCGCTCCAGACCAGGGCTCTGCAGTCGAGCTTGGACTTACCTCCTGCCAGGAGAAAACGGCCCTCAGAATGCATTTGTTTCTTCTGGGGGTTGCTAGCAACCCCCAGCTGGGATTGTGGTGCAGAGTCTTCTCAGAACATACTCATTCCTTTCTCTCCAATGTTAAAACGTTTCAGCAGATGAGTTGAATCAGTAGTTTTTCCCATCAGGTCTTTGCAAACCACGCAGGGCACGATGATAGTTGGACTTGATGATCTTAAAGGTCTCTTCCAACCATAATGATTCTATGATTCTATGACCCTAGAAAAACACTAGCAAGTCTAAAATCCTCACGTCCTCATTCAGCCCTCAGGATCCCCCAGTATCTGAAGTGCTTTTAGGAGCAGTCTTAAAAGCCATTTGGTGGCATCGTAGCTGAGGGACCTACGTCTCAACATCAGGTGTTATTTTGCTCTGTTTCCCACCGAGGTAGCTCAGAGCTGTGAGGGATCGTCCCTTTTCGTACAATGCAGTGAGAATAAAACTTGTTCACAAGTGAGAACTGTTCCGTTCCTGCTGCAGTCCTCTTACTCAGAGCAATCCCAGATGCAGTTATCTTATGAGTAACACTCAGAATATGTATGTAGTAGCCTCCTGTAAGAAAATAGGATTCCCTGATTGCTTTTCGACAAGGAAATACGAAATTGAGACCTGCCTCTGCTAGTTTGCATGAGCATGATAAACTGAAATCATATCTGCAGCTAAAAAAATAAAACTTTGGAGCTGCCAAATGTGATCTAAGAAACAAATCAGGCTCAGTTGACTTCAGGTCCCATCTCCACCCAAGTGCCAGTAGGAAAACGTGACCTGAGCTGACTCTGTAATTACAGTCTTTTCAAAAGTCTCACCGAACCACATCTAAACCAGAGATTCTCAACCACCTCCCCTTCCCCCCTGACCACATTTAAACCAGCAAAGCATCTCTTAGAAGATAATACAACGGATAAACTGAAATCTGTAAGGTCTGCTTTTTTTCCTCTGATGTATTCCTTTTTCAATTAATTCCCAACTACAAAGACTCAAAACTCCATCAGCTTCTCTACTTGCAAAGTATAGTTGGTTTCAAGCTGTAACTTTCCTTAGCGTCATTAAGACTCTTACACATTTAGAGTATTCTTTACATACATTATAGACGATAAATGTGCTATGTTCTTTGAGTAAGGGAACTGCAGTAGCTCACGAAAGAGGATTTGTTTTCAACTGTTGAGGCACTAAGACCTAGTGATTATTTCAACTATTCAGTATATGCAGCTATATTTAACTTACATTCTGGGTTTTAACTTTGCGAAAGAAAATGTGTCCATTGTAATAAATGTATTTTGATAATGCACCATGTTGTTTGTGTTATGCAACACCCCGTATGTTCTCAATTACGGCAATGATAGCACTTGAAAACCTCCAACCTCCAACATCCAGTGTCAAACAGATTGTCTGCAACCATTCCACGGGAGGAAAAAAAAAAAACCAATACAGTACAGGATGTCAAATCAGGAGAACCGGGTTGGTTTTCTCTTTTTGACTTTTACTTCCCTAGTGAACTTGGACAAGTCACTTCAGCTCCATGTACCTCACTTTTCCCGGCTGTAAAACGGGGAAGAGTACTATTATTTACCCACCTCACAGGGGTGTTGCGAGGACTAGTTCAGATTCATGGAGTGCTTTCACACTTACCGTAGAAAAGCACTGTGAAAGTGTAAAGTGTTACATTCTAAGCCACTGTTAAAATGCGTAGAAGTCGTAGAAGAACCAGGTTGGCCAAATGGCTGACAAAAATGTAATTACCTTTTGAAATCACGCATATTTTTCTCTATTGTATAAACTTAATTCTTTAACCTGTGGATCTGTTTGCTACACCGGGGCCCTACGCCAGTCTCTTCCCTCTCTCACTCCGTTTCTTTTTGCCCAGCTCATGGAGAACTTGGTAAAACTCTTACCAAAACACCACTGAATTCTTCAAAAATGGATGCTTTAGAGGGAACCAGCTCTGAAAGGGTGATCCAGGGGTTCCTCTCTCCCACCCTTCGCATATGCTAGCAAGAGCCCCCGTTGCATACCAGGGGTGGGGTTCGGTTGCCTAACATGGGTCTTACAACATCTGAGCCGCCGTAGGATATCCCGCGTGCTCGCCAGCTGTCCTCCAGAAGGGCACATATTTCCCAGGGGTCCGGTATTGTGTTTGCCAGCCCCTCGCAGGCAGCTCAGACCAAACCTCACCACGTTTAAGGCAGCACCAGACACCTACGGCTGTGCAACCCCACTGCTCTTACCGCAGCAGCCGGAAGGGAGCTGGTTCCTGCAGGCAGCACCCTATGCCTTCCTTGCCCCAGTATCTTATTAAAGTCCACGATCAGCTTCTGAAAATTGTTTCGAGGCTGACACAGAGCCATCTTAAGCTTCCCAAACTTTAACGAAGCATAGGGCTTTACCCTGGTTCAGCGTTGTGAGGGCAGGAGCAGCAGCAGCCCGCGGGCTGCTCGCCCTGCCCTCTCTACCCACATGGCATTTCCACACGCATCACTTCTGCATCTCCCTCTCCTGCCTGCTGAATTCCCGTTCACACCTGATTTACACTTTTTAGCCATCATTGCTCCACTGAAGTGGCAGTTTTGAACAGCGCATGCAAATTGCTACGATCCAGTATTGCTTTGCTCTTCTTCTCGCAGGCTAGTATGGAGCAGGGGTGCGATACTGCACGCTCCGGCTCAGTTCTGGATTTGGGAAAAAATCCCCTGAGGAAAATTATCGATCTTCGGGGTAAGGGTGTGATAGGGTTGACCACATTAAGTCACTGCCCATTGCTTGCCCCCTGCCCTACGTGCCAACACTGGCCAGTGGAGTGAGAAGCAAAGAGAGAGTAAGTAAGAGACAGTCCCTGGGCATCGCAGCAGCACGACCGGGAGCTGATCACACCTGGAGATCTCTGCCACTCTCTTTCTGAGATTTTACAATGTGCGTTTCTATAAACATGGTTCCTATCGTTCCCTGTCGGCCGCTGTCAAAAATGGAAATCCTACGGAGGACACTGGAAATCCTCCTGAGAGACATATCCTGCCAGCTGAGGGCGGATTCTTCCCGGCAAGGGTAATTTGAAGAGTCGGGCAAACAAGTTGTTGACAATAAACATATCCTGCCAAAAAAGACAGATTAGATACGCTGCTGCAACTAAATCATCAGAATAGGGCTGGCTGGTGTTTGGGCGTACGTAGATGAGAATTCGTTGAAATCACTACAGTTATTAACTTCTGCTGACTTGAAATGTTTTATGTTTTTGCTGTACCTATCTTTAATTATAGATATACTTCATATAAATGTATGTATACATACGGTTCTGTATATGCTGTATATATTTATATAGCTTTTTAATACTATTATGAGTCAAACTTTAGACTTTTTCATATGCAGTATTGCAGAGAAAGTCATCATGATACTGACATTTGGCTTCCTCCTTCATGGCACAGACAATTTTTTAGGCTGACTTTCATTTTAGATAGGAGTGGGAAAAAAAACCCCACAGGACACAATGCTTTCTAAGCAAGTGACCTTTTGGGACAAACATTTAACAAGCTGTTTGTTTAGGTTTTAAAGATAAAGATTGTTTTTCATCTGTTGATAACACACACAGCCACACGCATTTCAGTAACGCGACGCATTGGAAAACCACAGGGTGTTATGATGGGGACATATCATGGTAAGAAATTAACTGCTAACTCTGTCTTCCAGAAACTAATTAAGCGAATGTATTTTGCAATAATACAGATCTAGCAAACAGGCCTCTAAAGCCTCGGCTTCGAGCTGTAAGCCAGGCACTCCTGTATTATGTATGTGTGATTTTCATAGATAGCCTGCTGTAAAGTGTGCCCTGTTAGTGCATCTTTCAG
Organism: Chionis minor; assembly: GCA_013398295.1. NCBI lineage: Eukaryota > Metazoa > Chordata > Aves > Charadriiformes > Chionidae > Chionis > Chionis minor. The sequence goes on from VZSF01004381.1 coordinate 1,580,851, forward strand.
GCTCAAAGACACTGGCCTTGTTAATATTTCATTTAGTACATACTGTAGAGTCTCATTTATATTACTTCTATAATTAATGGTGATAGCTTAGGCACTGCCTTTACAAGGAGAGATCCCTGTATGTTGGTCGATGGATAATGAGAAACAATAGATATTTCATTCACCAGCAGCTTGTTGCTAGTTAGTAGGAAATTATCGTGTGTACTGTTGCTTTAATTGCCAGGGTAAATAATGCTGCCGCTGTGTTAGTGAACATTTTAAAGCACTTGATGCAAATAGACTAGAAACAAAACACACAAAAAAAAAAATTACCTTTATTATGCCATACCTTAGCATAGGCAGTTAAAAAGGTATGTCTTAAAACATTTGCGTTCTATCATGCAAATATATCTTAATATGCATGTGCTGACTATTCAACTACTGTATTTTAGGAAATACAATTATGCTGCCTTTCTCTTCTCCTATGTAGACTGTAAATAACTGTAGATCTTTCTCTTGTTTTCCTATGTAAATATATGTAAATACTAACAAGCTATGCATGCTGATATTCTAGGCAATTTCAGGTACTTTTATAATCTGAAGGCATGTACTTGAATTGGTTTGTTAAAAAAAAGAAAAATCAACTCTCTCAAACCCTTTAAAGCTCATTAGAAATTAAAGATTTCTTATTAGACTGGTTCCTTCAATCTCAGTCGCTTTTTTTGTTTTGTTTTTGTTTTTTTTTTCCTCCCCTGCTTTGTCAACGGGGTCTGCCAAGACCCACCACACTCCAACGCTCTTCTCTCCAAAGCCTGGAGGCCCATCTCAGGATGCGATTACTCGCTCCCCGACCGAGGACGCGCACCATTTAGAGTCAACACCGTCCCCGTTCGTAAACCTCACCAGAGACACAGAGAAGGGGGGGAAAACCTATCCCCTTTGCTCCGACCTCTCCGTCTGTTTAATGATGTTTTCTATTTCATTTTCTCAGCCCGTAATCCATCAAGCAAGGATCTAATACCGCTAGTGCCAGGACTGGGTTTGAGGGCAGGTGCCAGCGCAGCCCAGAGCGGTCCTGGCGCCTTTGGCCGTGTCTTCGCTCCCCGGCCGTGCGGCAGCCCGGCTGCTTGCTCAGACATGCTCCTCTCTTTGAACACACTCTACACTTCTCCTCTAGCGCGCTCGTGACTTTGACAGACTGTGAAAACAATTTGATAAATAGCTTGATAAATTTCCCCATCTCTTCCCTTCAGTGCAGTAACACTGTTTGTGGGAGCCTTTCAATTGAAGGAGTGTGAACAAAAAAGAAATTACCTAAGCTTATAAATCAAGTCACCTCCGGCATACAAATTTGGAGGCAAGGTTTCAATTTAGCTCTCTTCTTCCTTCTTTTTTTTTTTTTGTTCTTGTAATAAATGAAGATTCCTATGAGGAAAACCATAAGAAGAAAGAAGAGACGCATTTATCCCCCAGTACAGTAAGGGGTGGGGGAAAATACCCTCTGCATTATCTATGGAAACTAAACGCAGTGACAACTTTGTAATCGAAAGAAAACTGCTTTCATGTCTGCAGATGCTTCTTCCCAAGTAGATGTATAAGAATAAACACATTAATTGACAGGATCTTCATGACTTTTTAAGTTCCTCAAACTTAGCTCGGTGTCTGGGGAAGATCTCTTTCCAGTCCTTGAAGACTCTTTTAAGATGAATGTTTAAAAAGCCGAGCTGACACGGGCATTATGTTCAAGTGCAAGCTGTACTATTCTTTAATAGAGGGCGTAGAAATGGTTCATAGGATTATTATCTTTCTACAGACAAAACCCATTACCTTCACACTAGGAGGGAAAAGCTAGTTTTTAACTTATATAAAACAGAATCAATTATCAATATCTTTGCATGGTTTCCCGGCTCTGCTGGAGAGCAGTCGCCGAGCTAAACACACAGGGCCATTTGGCAAAAGGGCTCCTTCCTATGCCGGGCTTCTTGTTACACCCTTCATTTAATAAAATCACATCTGCAGAAGGAAAAAAAAAAAAAAAAAGTAGCAACGATTTGTATGCAGGGCTTCCACCTTGAATGTCACAAGAGGAGACAGGAATCACATTTGCAGACTGGTCGCCTGGCTACTGTTACTTTCGACTTCTTCCCAGTAAAAAGCGAGCGAGGGAATAAAAAGCAGCCATCGAGGCAAAGTCGAATGCAGTGGTAAATAGCAGTACAGCTCGGAGCATCCATACAGCGTGTCGTCTTTGGTGTGGAAGAAAAGCGCTCCTTCAGCAACCCCTGCCATATAATCCTGACCATCCAGCCTCTGAATAACCCTTTTGTGTTGGCTTTACCAGTGGCTTTTTGCAGATGCTTATGTTTCCAGGGAGAAAAGAAAAGCCAGAAGGTTGGTGGTGGCTTTTCATGGTGAAAAAGTCCACACATGCCCTTAAACTACTACAAGTAAGTCTCATGTCTTTCAATAGACCATGTCTACTCCAACTGTGTGTCCCTCAGCTGAGCTCAGTAAGTGCATCAGCCATCCTTAAAACTGATGTTCCCCAGCTACTTTACTAGCGTATGCCAACTCAGATGCACGTGCAGGTGCAGTATGTGCAATGTATATAAAACACAATACTCCAGAAGCTGGTAATGGTATTTGGGAAGGAAATGTCCATTATTAGACTCTTATCTGTTTATCCCATTCGTGAGATCTGCTTCTACAAAGCGCATAATGATAAATGGCACATTTGCAAATTATCTTCTGAGCGCTGATGAGAAATCAGCAACCCGCGAGTTACCGTGACTTTGAATGAGTACACTCCACCGCAAGTCTCGGTTGCTGAGACGCCTGCCAAATGAGTGCATTAGTATATTAGGAATCTAATAAATTGACTAACAAGCATTTGATGAAAAATAGCTGTACCATCCGTTACAGTTATCATCGCAGCCAACAAGGCTACTGGGGTTGGGATTTTGAAGGCACCAGCTGCTGATAAGAGAGATGTTGCCACACCACGCCACGCTCTCAGCAGCATCTCCCCGTTAACCGTGCATCGTAACAAACCCTCAGCAAGGGTTATGTAAAGGACCTCCTTTACATAAGCTTCCTCATGACAACTATGAGGATTTAAGCCATTGCAGCCTTACACTCAGTCTTGTCTTTTCCTTTCCCACTGCAGAAAGCAGGATGCTGGGATGGTGGAGAAAACTCTTCTGGCAATGCCGCACTGAATGAGTTTCTCCACCATCTCCTCCAAAGGGAGGAGACACTTTCTGTTAGACAGCTCAGCACTGTTTAAACATCTGAGACTGCTTTCACGTTCACAACCTGCAAACTTTAAGCTTATTAATTACAATCACAAACATGAGGACCAAGAAGGCTTTGGCTCTGTTTACATTCAGCAGATAGGCACTGCGTTATTTAACGTCATGCGATCAAATTAGTTTCAGGAGTGGCTCAGACTCTTGCTTCTAACTCAGGGTCCTAGTGGAAAAATAAGAAGTTGGGAAATAAATCTTCATGCAGCACTTCACCCCTGTCATTCGCAGCTTTGCTGGATATTTAAGAAGCCCAATTCCTTCTGTGAGCAAAACCAATGATCCCCTCTCGTGCCGACCTCCTCCCTGCCTGGGACGGCGCAAGCACCCAACGCATCCAAACCCGCAGAACCTGCAAACCCGAAGCAGGGGAAATGAAAAGCTCGGGGTTAACGGTGTCCAGATCTCGGTGGGAAGGTCTGGCTCTCCCCGGCAGCCCCGCACAGCCCACCCGATGCACTGTGGGTGCTCGCCACTCCTCGCGCCAGCGTCCGGAGGGGACAGCACATGGCAGGTCTCAGCTACGCTCCATCCTGGCAAAGCCTGCATGAGTAAATTATGTCTTTTCAGGCTAATTAATTCTAGTATAAGAGCAATACACCCTTACATTCAAGTTTCAGAAATCATCTGCGTGCCACTTAATTTGTTTAAAGTAGAGAGGAACCCAATTCATTATAAAATGCCCGTTTATCATATGCCAACAAATCCCAGCAAACACTTTACGCACGCGTAAGAAAAGCTCCTTCTGTACCTTCCCAAATTGCATTTCTGCTTTTACCTGAGACATTTGCAAGATCCCCCAACTCTGTCAACAGTCGCTCTCCAGTTTTGTTTAGCTTATCATCAACAGACTCTGCTTTTGTGAGTGGACAAGTCATTTGAGTGTGCACCACGGTTATAATGGCCTGACTGACAGCTCAGCCAGATAAACACGAGAGAATAACAGACGTAGGAACAATCTGGGTATTCATTTTGTCCGTTCAACCGGGTTGAAAGGATTTGCCAGCCAAGGGCACAACACTTCAGGCTAATTTGCTCAGCCAAAGCACCGCCAGAGTGTAAGGCTGCGAGCAGATGACTGATGTTGGGGAGATCGGCGTCCCCCAGATGAGGTACTTATTATTCACCTCTGCCTCACGGGAAATGAAAGCACTATTTATTCAAAGCATCCATTTGAAAGAGGAAAACATATAGAAATGAACTTTGTTACAAAACTTGAACCCTTCTCACTGCTTCCCTGCTTCTGCATTAATTCCTGCTGCTTCTCCTCGCCCTCCTCATCCTGCACACTGCAGCATTCCTCTTTCCCTGCTGCTTCTTCCCCCCCATACATTTACTTCTCCTCTCCTTTCCTCTCCTGTCCTCTCCTTTCCTTTCCTCTCCTTTCCTTTTTCCTTTCCTTTCCCTTTCCTTTTTCCTTTCCTTTCCTTTCCCTTCCCCTTTCCCTTTCCCCTCCCCTTCCTCGTAATTCCCTCAGCCTTGTCTCCCGCTTTCCGGTTTTGATCCTATACCCGACACGGGCTACCTTTCCTTTGCTGCTCATCTTCCATTGTAATGCTCTACCCACTCAGCTTTGCAGAGCTCGGAGGCTCAACACTATTTCCCCAGCGTCTGGTGTAGAAGTGGGTGCCCAGGACATCCTGGCTGCCTCTCACACACTAATTGCACTCCGCAATCTTTTGGCCGCCATTATTCCCACATCCCGACGGGAGCCACGTGCAAGCAATGTGCCACATCAGTCACCGCTCCGGTACGGAGCCAAGCAACGCGGGACCAAGGAAATGGCGATGCTGTCCCTGTCGAGGAAAGTTCTCTCTCGTGTGTTTTAGGCAACCTGTGCTTAGAGCGACAGAGCCACAAGTCCACCTGCTAATCACCTAAAAATAAATGATGGGCAGAAGAGCGAAGCTTCTACTAAGGAAAGGTAAACACCACTCTGACATATCCCCTTGAGCAAGCAAACAAAATAATAACAGTTTACAGTGGAGGTTTGCAAGTGTGCTCCCATTAATTAAGTTCCATTTTCCAGCACGTTGAGTTTTAAGTCATTTTCTCCAGGACTGATTTCAACAACTCTCTTCTCCCACCGAAGAGCAAAAGCCCAAACCCGCTGGCAGTGACAGCAACGCGGCTCTGCCAGCTTCAGCAAACGGTGGAGCCGAGCCGGGAGGTGCCACGGTGCCGTGGTGAATCCCCGGGCGTCGCAGGAGGCAGCGTCCTGCAGGAACGCCCGCAGTCCCCGCACGGCGGGCTGGGAACAACGGCCCTCGCAGCGGTGACGCACTAACAGCCTCAGACACATCACGGGAGGAATGCAAAGTGCACCTGACATTTCTTTTGATCTACTCCTAAGAAGCATTAAAAGGCACATTAATGTGCTGCTTTAGTGCGTGCTCAATGCGATAGTTGGAGGCATAACTGAGCCTTTCACAAAAGTCTAATTGGGGAGAAGAATAAACTTACTGTTTCCTCCTCTGGACATGCACCCCAGAACATAGGCAGAGTTGACATTTGCATGAAGTATGTTGCTGTTTTGCATTTTAAATCTAGGCATGCTAAATGTAGGTTGAATGATCGCTTTGACTGCGATTAGGAAGTCAGTGCAGGTCCAACGGTAATTCTACAGATGCAGTAACTGATATTGCCCAGCGGCAGGTTATCTTTCTCTAATGCTACCAAACACTGAGATTCAAACATACCAGTGTGTACGTGTATATTTACATACTTTTACATATATATATATATATATACAAATTGCTCACTTAAAATATCAAGTGAACACTACTAAAGTATCGGAGCGTACGGTTCCTACAGCTGCCTTTCATGCACAGAGATCCTCATGCACAAATCACATCTACATTTAGTAACGGCGGTTTTGTGCATTGAGCTAACGATACTTCTTGACCTTGCCAGACCATGAAGCACCTTTGCATCTCTCTGCTTCCCGTTGCCATGTCAAATTTCCTTTACTCTTTTCAAAGGCAACCGCACAATGAAGAAACTGCGACAACAAATCAAGTAACAAAGAAAAAAGTTATATAAAAAGAGAACGTTCCTACCCAGGTTAATCAACAGCAAAATTAAGGGAGCAAAGAAAGTCAGGTGCAAGTTCCATGGTCAAGGTAAGGTGAGGAACAACATTACCGGGGAATGCTAAGTTTTGCTGAAGACCACTTATTCTTTGCTCCTACTTCTATCAGCTTAGGGGTGTGTTTGCACATCTGGCCAGACCTACATTTAGCTGAACTCCATTTTCTTCTCTGCGCAATGCTCTTTCTTCCATCGGTTATGTTGATAATTTATGTGTCTCTGATTAGGTCTGTGCAACACCCTCAATGTTTTATCTCTGGAAGGATTAGAGGGTTTATGCCGCCTTCTTCATTTGTCTGCAGCACCTCTTGCCGGCCTCAGCTAGGCTCCTTGGATAGCATTCTGCGCTGCAGTACTAATGATGCCAATACTGCTATACTAAGACATGCACCTCTTAAACTCTTTTGGCAAAAGACAGTCTAATCTGCGAGAACCATTAGCTTGCTTTTCTTGAAGCGCTCACTCAATCTAGGCACAAACATTGTAAAGCAAGGGAAGAGGAGGCTGAGAAATGGGAGCCCAGAGAGCGCGGCTGCTCGGCTCCGTGTCCTGCTGCTAACCAAAAAGCACAAACCTGCACTGACAGCCCACGCCAAGTCCGCTGCACGGAAACAGTGTGTCCCCATCCAAGTTGGGTAGATTAAAAAAAAAGAGAAAAAGACTCAGGAAGGCAACTGCTCTGGGTACATAACAGATGGATGCAGAGGTCATCTGGATCATGCAGGTGGAAACCCATGCAATTCTGTTCTTTTTGTATGATATTTATGAAACAGTCCAATCGCTCTGCTGGTACCAACTTGGGATTAAAGAACTCCCTTTCCGAGCCCACGCATGCCACTCAATGCTTCAAAACCACTCCGAGGCTCTCCCTAGCCCAGCTTTTGGATGTCCACATTCTTTCTGGACAATAGCATGATTTTCTTCTTACAAGCAAGCTGACATCATTCCCACCACAAAGATGAAAGACAGTTTTTCTTTGGGCTACTCCTCTGGCTGATGTTCAAGACGGTTTCTGATGAACCTATCTTGAAAAGCACAAAAAGGAGGAACGTCACTGAATTGTTTGTCCTACATGAAAAAATTTGAAAAACAAAACAAACGTATAGAAAACTCCAGGATTTCAGTGAGAGTACGCAAGGGTTTCCATAGGTCTCCCTTCTAAACTGCCTCCTTAAATGGACCTTTAAGAAGCAACCAATGTTGGAAATTTAGCTTTTGCAATATTTGGATCCATACCCCTTTCCAAAAACCCAGGCAAAGCTTTCCTGAGGGAAGACCCAAGACGCTCCACCCTGGGGAGAGGGCAGAGGAGGGAGCTGCCCACAGCATCTCCTGCGCTGCCTGGCCGTGGCTGCAGGGGAGGAAGGGGGCGACGCGTGTGCTGAGCCTGGGGGGCATCTGGGCAGCAGATCTGGAGCTGCACACACCTCCACAGCCCGAACGTCCACGTGCGCCGTCACTCAAAGAGAGAAACGCATTATTTCACCAGGATACGCATCTCTCCTGCTCCCTCCAGTAGGAGGAATGGAAACGTGTCTGGCTTCCCAGCAAATGCACAGAAGACCCTTGTCGGTCGATACCAGCCAGTTGACTCTATCTCAGTATTTTTCCATTTGCTTCATGCAAGTGAAAATGATGGTCTGTAGCAAGATCTCTATCCCCCGTTTTGCCACAATGCCATATCCTTCTAGGGGAATACTCTTTTGACAATAAATTTCTATTACAGTGCAACGTGCTCTTAAGTGGCATAATCTTTCACAGTTGGCAACATGTGAAATATATTTGTGTTCTGTCCAAATACTCTATTGGAGCTGTGCTATCTAACTCTCCTTACGTACTTTTGATCACTTTTTTCAGGCTAGTTAGACTGTAGAAGGAAAAATCACTCAGGGGCGTAAATGCTACATACCTAAAGGATTTTTAGCTCTTACTTTCTGACAAGTCCAAAAGTGAATTTGCTGCAAAATAATGAACTTAAGTGACCCCTGCTGACTTCTCAAGGAATGACATTCCATAGGGAATCCCATCTATGAAATGATTCAGGTACAAAATTAGTCCGTATTTGTCAGCTCTTTGGGCTCCTTCTTGGAAAAGGATCGTTCTTCGGAAAGTTACTGGTCATCTGAAAGGGCACTTTATTCTACAGCCTGGGATGGTCCATCTCATGATGAAAAAAAGGATAAAGGGCCAGACTGGAACGTTTGCAGGAGCCAGACACAGTTAATCTGTTTTTCAGCAGTATTATCAGTTAAGCATAGCTGGAATCTGAACGTCTTATATCTGCCCACATATCTGTCTGGTGCCTTCTGGCCTTCCGTGTGATATAAGGGGCTAATAAAAGGTGGCAGTGCTTGATGCCAGATAGTTTGTCTCTGCCTCGTTTAATCATTCTGAACGGACTGATGCTCAAGCCCAACTTGCATTCAGCATCGGTCTGTGAGAGGGCTGCTGAGAGCTACTTCTCAGCAATCAGCTCAAACCACGGGCAAGACATCTGTCAAGTACACTTTAGCATGCCCACAACCTCCAAGTGAGAGAAGTGGCCTTCTCAATTTAGATGCAATATTAAAGGCAGTTGACAGAAATCTTACATCCAGCTGCCTTTTCTCTCGAGGTTGGCAACCCTGATCCCATTGAAGTCAGTGGGAGCCTTGCCATTGACTTCAATAGACCCAACACTACAAAAATAGCGTTCAAGATGGAATACACGCAACTGGATTGCTCTCAAACGCATTGAAAACCTAAAATCCCATTAGGTTATAGAGGTGTCTTGATACTTGAGAGACACTTCAAACTGCAGAGGCTTAGGCATTTCACACAAAACCCAGGATGTGTCCAAATGACGTGGCAGCCTTGCTATTATGCTCGTTAAACTCTTAAAACACACGAGTTAGGCTTTCAGCACACATCGTGTTGTTAGGTCCAGTTGACTGTAGCACAAACTTGATCAGAATATCTACTCTCCAAACAAAAGAACTGCAAGTTCAGATGAACTTCCTCAGACTTCTCATGACCTCATTTGCAGCGGAGTGGACTAGCGATTGATGCAACTTAATTACAAATGCAAACGTTTACCCAATAAAAGAGCATACTTTGGGAAAGAAAAAAAAAAAGGGGGGGGGGGAAGTTATCATCCAACTTCATTTTCTGTGTTGCTGTTTACACAAAACCAAGATATCACATGTGCTGAAAATAACAGGAGAATGTGTGACGAGATGTATAAAATGACCATCTCACGTAGGCATATGCTACAAATGGCTTAAATTGTAAACTGCAATAGCAGATAAGCTTTCCTTTTAATTTTTCTTAGACTAGGTGTTAGTTCGAGTTATGACCAAGAATTTAGCACATCCATTCAAATTACACCTAAAGCACTAAATCCAGCACAGCAGTAATTTTCTAGTCTTTCATACTTCCCAACTTAATGAAAAGAGGCATTAATGTCCCAACCATAGATTAATTAGATGGAATCGTTAAGAATTATTTCCCAGGTATCTTTTGCTAATACACATATTATCATTGAACGCTACCAACCCTGTTTGGAAGGTTAATGTTATTTTGGAAGAATATTTACAGTATCAATGATAGAAAACCCAATACCTAAAAAAAATATTTTCCACCTGCAGCTATCTGTCATCCATCCCACACAAGCTTTGAAAGCTTTCCACTATCTGTCAAAACACAGGTTTTGATGCAATAAAGACTGTAATTATTGAGCATTTGCAAGAAATAATATTTTCCCTCTGGTACATGTTATAACAGTTGTTAACATGCAAGTATGAATACTAATGCTCCAAGCCCACCTATACTCCTCACAAATGATAAGGATTTTTTTGAATACTGATATAAAGGCAAGTATAATAAAAGAGCAAGATAAGACTGAATACAGGTCTTGAAAAGTAAACGTCAATCAGAATAAGGTCTTTAGAAGCATAAGAAGTTGATTTGAAGTAGAGTTTGGAAATAAAGCTGGCAATTAGATCCAGGGATATAAAGAGCACTTCTTTCGTGTTGGAAAAAAAATAGAAATTATCCTTTTGCAAGCAAAATACAAGGCTACAAGATGTGTGAAGGAAACAATACTGAGTATGCATCAAAACAACTCTGCAGATGCCACGTTAGCAGATGGCTTAAGCCGACTGAATTACTGTATAAACATTTAACTGAAAGTTTGATTTTATAAGTGTGGAAATTATACAAAACAAAAAGAAAACGATCCTAAGAAGCACTTAAATTAGTAATTTGTGATTTTCTCTGCTAAGGCGGCATAGCTCTGCTGCTTTGCGAGAGTCCTTTGAAGAGGGAATTCTGGAAACCTCTGAAAGAAATTGCACACCGTAAAAGGGAACTCATCTGAACGCACAAAACTAAGCGAGACACTTAAAGGTAAATATACACCTTCCCACTGCTGTTGCAGCATGGCTCCATTACAACTGCAAGTTAATAAAAATCTACACCCCTCCCCGCTCTCCGTTTCCTCCTCCCTGTCTAGATCACAAAGGCTGTGTCTCTCTGTTTATACCTCAGTAACTTCGGCAGCAACCGCTTGTCGTGTCACTCGGGCTCAATCGTAATACGTGGGCAGGAAGGGCACCAGAGAAAAAGGCTATTTGTGCATAGGTATCTGCAACAAATACCAGTCACAAGGCGGAAAGACAAATATATACAGGAAAAGAGAGAAGAATTAATGCAGAAAGAACGTGGCTTCTCACTACCCTGTACAGTCCGGATAAAATCGAGTATCGCTGCGGAATTGATGGGTTTGGCCTGATTAATGCTTAGACACGCGTCTCGGAGGAGTGTTTTCTATCATTTTGTAAGAAGTAACAGCGCAAAACAGGAGGCTGACGATGGGCACGGGGTCTTATCCTGCTTTACTGAACGTCAAAGCACTCTGTCCCCAACCTTTCCTGAAACAGTGACCATTTTTGCTCCTGGCTTTAGTGGTACGCAACCGGACCCCGAATGGTCCTAGCACCGAGCACTGTGACGCTGTCAAGCCTGACCCTTTAAAGAGGGTGTCACTGCGGCGCCGTTGGCGTTAGTCTGCACAACATCCTCTTCAGACTGCTCCATAGCAAACATAACCACAACTGCTGCTTATGCTGCATATATTTAGACTTCCCCACTCAAAAGCGAACTGTTTTACATTCCCTGCTTCTGCAAAGCCATTACTTGCTATCCCAGAACTGAGATGGCAATTACATCTGGTGCAGATAATACTAATAAGTCAGCTTCTTCCTCAAAACCTCTGTTTTCCCAGCTGTCCGCATTCCAAATTCCCCATTTGGTATAATGATCAAGAAGAGCTAATAAGTTCTCCCTTTAAGCAGTTGCGTTGTGCCAGGAACAAAATAAATTACCATCCCACTTACATCCTAACACAGAACAATTGCTCCTAAGTCTGTCCTGCTGATCGTCACTCTTTTTCTCCTCCCATTCATTCCCTTCTTTATATCTCTTCTCCTGCCAGTTCATCCATCCCGTACCAACTGCTTCTCTGCGTGGGATTCCCCGATATCGCAACACGGAGAATCTGGAAATCTGGATTTAGGAATCACCATAGTGGTTTCAATCCACCTCATCCTGCTGGGCAGGATTTTTAAATCTTCTAATAAAAATGTTTTTCTGTCCAACTTACACCTGGTGTTGACCCCAGAAAGGCAAAGGAGAGTAAAACCCTTGTTGACCGCAGTCCATGGGCAGCTCCAGATTCTCACCCCGTGGGTCATTTAACTAATTAAGAGATCCACTTTGTCTAGCTTCCCTCTCCACTCTCCTTTCTGTTTCCATTTTCTCTACAGTCTTTCTAACTTTCCTCTCTCCAATTTTATGAACCTGCCAAGCCTAACTCCAGAACTGGATTCGGGATTTGTATTTCTCTAATGACTACGAAATGCAGAATCTGGGGTTTGTTCTGAATGTCCTGGTACTGGAAAAGCTATTAAAAACTTATTTGAAAGAAAACAAATTCCAGCACTTTGATCCAAGAAACCAAAAATCTATATTAAAACACAAAGAAAATGACATTTGCTTAGAGTGAACCTTAAACAAAGTGACACAGCAGACAAAACACTTCATGTATAACCAACGATGACGAACGTCATGACAGAGTGATAGAGTTCCACAGCATTGTCCACGTGTGAAACCTTGTCTAATTAATATTCGATGAGAAATATATTTGATAACTGGATAGACTTACAGTAATCAAACTATGATTGATCTATAAACACGCTACTAACAAAACCCGTTCTCGCATGATCTTTGCCTGCATAAGCAAATTATCTCTAAATAAACAAGTAGTACACAGACCTAAGGAAAACGTTAACCTGTTAATTGCCTGTCTACCTCTTCTCTCCTTGAATATTGTTGAAATTGTAGGGCAGAGTTTTGTCATGACTCAGGTCACAAATCATAATAGAAAAAGAATATTTCACTGGAAATCCAGGGATTCTGCTACAAAGAGTTTTATTTATCAGGCTACAGATTTCTGTTCTGAATGGCTTTACCTTCTCTGGGTACTTTTTACCTGCTGGTGTACTGAAGGAGTCAAAAAAGACAAAAAAATGGTACTGGAAAATTGAACTTAGATTCTCACGGCCAGACAAATTAACAGGATGGTCATTTGCATACACTTAAAGCACATTTAAACCTTTCTTGTTTCCCAAGATGATCAGAAAAAGAAATTCAGGTGAACTTTGCATTTTGGAACAGGCAGTTCCATGCAAAGCTCCATCTTTTTATTAGGAGAGTATAAGTTGGTGCATTTCTTCCATCATTGCAGGAGCTAAAATACATTATTAAAACCTACAGTTCAGCTACAGTGTCGTAAAACACTGCTGCTATCCAGGTTCTACATTTTAATTTCACCTCAATCAGAATCAATTATTCTGCTTGCCACCCCTGGCCTCTCACGCGGCACTCGGGAAGGAACATCTGCTGGTGACACTGCCACCGTGGGCTCCCACAGCCTGTCCCAGCACCCCACCATCAGCTGCCACTGCAAGGAAGTCATGACAGTCACCACGGTCAGGGAGCCCATCCCTGCTCTGCCCGTCCTTTCTACAAGAAAGCTGCGTGTAGAAACAAGCTGCGTGTCCCGAGCGGGACAAAGGTTTGCTGGTGGCACACGTGGGCATCGCCCGCAGCAGCCAAGGTCCATCCGCAACCGGGATGCGCGGCCGTCCCCGGCCATGAACGCTGCGAACGCTGGTGACGTGCAGGTTGGGAGGTAGCACACATGGGAACAGGCGCAAGCGTAACCACAGGCTTATGTGCAGTGACACCAGTGTCATTTACATGTCACGCAGACTTAGAAATCTCTCGTGGCACCTGCAAGCGATGAAATCCTGCTGTAGAAGGGGTATCGCGTGTGACAACTGAAATTACAAGCAACATCGCCAACCCATTCTTTGAAAAGCTTCCGTAATTTGTATCTGATTGACAGATTTTTTTCAGAAAAGATGTGCATTATTCTTACGGTATGAACATACAGGGTAGAAAACAAAGCCCTCGTTCTTCCCAACAGCCCAGGCCACGGTTTAACAAGCAAAATATATGTTGGTTACAGAGCGCCAGCAATCCTAACTTGTGTTGGTTTGCCGCCCACGCTCAGCTGAGTCACCCCCCTGGCTCTGCATGAGTAAATGCTTACCAACCTGAGGACTGCAATGAATCCCTCCCCAGTTCAGAGCTTAAATTCAACTTATTCTGAAACCAACAACTACGACAGCGTGGGAGAAAACAGGATGCCCACCCCTCTGCCTTTCATACAGCAGAAGAGATAAAGGAGGAAACCAATGTATGATGAAACGATGTGTGTTTCTCATTAAGAAAAGTGACAATAGCAACAGGCTTTTTAAAAAGTCTACTAGAAACAAGACAGAGCCTTGACCCAGATAATATTTAGCTAGTTCTGAACGTGAAGACTCTTCTCAGCAGCAGGTTATGGACACCTAGCTACACCCTAGTTTCTTTGGGGTAACGACCCGGTGTCATCCATCTGCTCAGCGTCAAGCTCCTGGGGCATCTTGGTGCCTAATGCGCACTATGCTTCACGCTGCTGTGTCACCAGGAGTAATTACCACGCTACAAAGGGTAAATGTCTGCGGACAGACTGGCTGAAATTGCTTTGGGGAGCCAAGTTCCATCACGTAGAGTACGTTCCAAAGTCCTTTACTGGCCGCTTCCATGTCAGGTAGAGATGTGAGCACCTCCGCCCCCCGTCTCGCCACTCGTCTTTACCTGTCTTACTTACCACCCAACGCCACCTGCAGCCCCAGCTGCTCACCCAACCACTCCACGCTTGTTTCGGTTAAGGAACAAGCAGAGACCTAGTATTTAAGCTGCTGAAGACACCAGGCTTATTTTGCAAGAACTACGTTAGGGCAACGTGGTGGCAGCAGTTCTGTCAGAGCGACCGTGACGCGCAGCCTGACACGAGCCGCGGGCAATAAGCTTTTTTGGCAGGCACGAGCCCCATCAGACACCGATGCGTGAACGTAGCCTTAGAGCTTGCTCAGACATCTCTGCAGTATTAATGACAATATCCAAAAAAAAAAAAATCACCCTGGTGGGATTGAGCGTGCGTGAAAGCTCCAGTAAGTTAAAACAATAGTGGCAAAATTCTTCTGCCAAAAGGAAAAATAAGGGAGCTCCAATATGGAGCATTATAGGAAAAATGAATTTAAAATAGACCGGGCAAGCTCCTGCTTTTGAGAACTCCTGCAATAAGTTGATGCCTTATCCTCAGCACTCTAAAATTATCACCTGCTTACGCTACCTACAATGCAGAAATGACACGCAGTGTCACACAGAAGTGAAGGAACTTCCAGGAGGCAACAACGGGTCGTTTTCTGCTGTTGTTGGCTTGGGCTGGCAGAGCACAGATAAAAGTTAAGACTGCTCAATAGCCCAGAACTCACTTAAAGAGTCAATTGAAGCCATGGCAGAAACATCATCACCTTCTGTGAATGCTGGGCAAACTGCACTGGCGTGGTTTGAAGTTGATTTCTCTTCCTTTCAAATAAAATAGCTTGTGAATTGATTAGAGGTAATAGAATTATTGGATGTTAGCGAGGAAGGGGATTTAAGGAAGATGTAATGACACCATCAAAGCTTTGTTGGGTTGCTTTTATTAGCCTGAATCAGCTTAGAGCAGTCCTGACACTAAGAGGTTAGAGGAAGTCTGTTACAGGCTTGCCTATGGGATGAATGCATAACAAAATCCTTTCGTGGGGGGGGGGAAGAAAAAAAATCCCAGAGACACGCACCAAAAAAGAACGACAAGTACAGTACTTTAACAGGCAAAATTTCCTCAGAAAGGAAGCAAGCAATGAGGCTAGGAGAGGAATAAATGGTGTAGAAATGACAATCGCTCTTCAGTCAGGGCCCATGACTGCACTCACTGCTGATAAGATCCAGCATGTGTCAGTTGTCAAGTGTCTCTTGTCACACTTCAATGTGAACTTTACAGCGAAAGGGGGACAAGAGGCAGTGAAGGGGAAAATGGCACGGCTCAGAAGGACTTGTGCACTCAGTGTGAAGCCATTTCAATTTTATATTCTAAAGGACTTTGTAGGTGATCCCATGAATGCAATTATTCTCACCTAATAAAAGCAACATATGCTAAGACAATTAAAAGATTTTATTATACATCGATCCATTGTATTTAGTTTTAGACAGCAGGTAAACCTCATTTGAAAAAAGATGTTTGCAAGGCAGAAAGCAGAAATAATCGTGGTCTGTATCTATAAGAATATTAGTGATTCATTATATTCTTTATAGAAAAAGGTAAATTAATAAAACCTTCCTCTGCTAATGACAATTTCACCCAGCAAATGAACAACCTAATTACAAAGCCCTCATTAAAACAGTATAACTTCTGACTTACGGTGTCCGGTTTGGGTGAGCGTATGTTTAAGTGACTTTATTACCCGTCACGAATGCCTGTTTGCAGACAAATTCCTAGTCCGACATAAACTTCACCCGCCCACCCCTCCACCGAGACGTAAAGGTTATCCCACCACAAACTAACTCCTCTGATTTGGGCAGAAGGATACTATTGCCCTGGTGGTCAACAAGCTGAGTTTCTCCAGACTTGTGTTATTGAAAATAAACTTATTGGCTCCAGAAAAGAAGCTGGTCTGGTCTGTAGTTTGCAAAGAAAAGAAGATTTTGTGCTGTCAGAAGAAACCAGGGCTTAGCGGTGCTTCAGAATGAACTTAGCATCAGTGCTAATTTTGGAGAGCAAAGGAAATGCTTCTGAGTAGAGGATAAGCTCTTGGGTGAAGTTTCCTAGCAGACCTGGAGTGGAAGCTCTGGTGCAACCAGTCAGTGTGGAAGTGAGAAGGTCATGGGTAATTATGGCAAGATTTGCATATGACCGCAGTGACTCCCCTCGTTGAGGCAAATGAAGGGCAAAAAGGGACTCTGCTGCTGCGAGCCTACCAGAATACAGCAGAAATCTAACGCTTCATGCATAACTAATATAATTATCGTGTCACCTAAAAATCTCATGTGTACAGCCAACGGCAGTCGTGGGGTTCAATCCAGCCCAGCCCCGCGCAGCCGGGAGCACCAAAGGCGCGTGAAACACGTCATCGAGAACCTGTCCCTTTTTCTCACTTGCCAAATGAGCAATGGCAGAAGGCAGCCCCTCTACGATGCTCCACCTGAAACCACAGTCACGGCACGAAGATAAACTGCAGATAAAGTCAGAACAAATTTTTGATCCTCTTAACAATCTTAAAACAAGGGAAACAGAGGTAAAGTGAGCAGTCGCAAACCAGCCAGCAGCAACCAAAACTTCAGCGCGGGGCTAACAACCTTTCACAGCTGATAGTCAGCTCTCTAAATTCATGTAAGAAATACTGTGAAAATCCATTAGCAGTGGAAAAATAATTAAAAAAAAAAAAAAAAAAGGAAAAGAAAAGGGCTTAGGGAACAAGAAGGTAAAAAAACGATATCAAAATGTGTATTTCTTCGGCCTCCTATAGCGTCCCAAGTCGGGTACAAGTTTGTTCTATATGGTGAAGCCCACCACCAGAGCATTGAGACGTTCTGTTTGTCCAGTTCTGGTAGAGTAGAACGAAGCATCTATTCTGGGATGGCAGAAGAGAAGTACAGTTAAGGAGCCTGCTGCATTGGGTGGGGAACAAGCCAGCTCCTGGCACCGCTCCCACGGATCCGGGACAATTGCGGTAAGGCGTTACCGCTCTACCTGCTCATCGCACGCCTCGCAGTTGCGACTGCAATGACACGAGTTGAGTTTTCTGGCATGAAATTAAGCAGGACCCACTCAAATCTCTGCCACAATGTCTGTTCTTTGTTCGAGCTACTTTCTTTTCCTTTGGGTGAGGGTAAAAAAAGAAGTGTCAGTATCAGTCACCTACAGCAGGTACTCCGACTTGATACTACCTACTGTAACTGAGACATGCTGTTGAAGAGAAAAATGGATTGAGATTAAAAATTCTTACGTCCTTAAAATAATGCCTCCTCACTAACGGAGCCGCAGTACGATTTAATGGTACAGCATCACGCACACGAATCCACCACAGGAATGTTCTCTGAGCTGGGTGGCGTTCACATTTGCAGATACCGGTAAAGCTCAGTTTTATGTCACGCGAGTCGGTTCTTTCGACTTGCCTTCAGCAAGAATGAGAAATGATAAAACACAGAATCAGGAGAGCGGCCTGACTTGGAGAGTATGAGATGAAAGTTTCATCTTGAGAAAAGTACCATAATCGCTGAGTGCAGGTTTATAAACACTATTTGACTAATGATTTAGAACAGTGAAGCAAATGGAAAGTGTACCTAAACCTGACAATCATCAGCTATTTTCCCACTGGTACTTGAATACCTTTGAAGCGAAAACATCACCAAAGATCTGGCTAGCATGAACCATGACTCATTAATAATACAGATATTTATCAGCATCCTGTCATAGATACTCTTAAAAAATAACTGTGAATCCCATGTAGCACAGATCCTTTGCCTGGCTGCTGGTATTTAAAAGTTTATCCTAATTAAACTTTGGACTATGATACAAGGCAGGGACTCCCTGTTTTACCTTCCTGTCCCACAGAGCAACTCCAGGGGATCCCACTAAATGAAACCCCCCTTTCTTTACTCCAAGGACCAAAAGAATACCAAAAGCCAGATTTTCTTCAAAGGTTGTAAACGCTTCTTTTTGGAAGCATCTCAAGTGTACACACTGAACTTTAAATTATTTGTTTTAATCTTCTTGATGCTGGCAGACTTTTTTCTCTTTTATTAAAGCCACAGTCCTCTACCCTCCTCCCTTGCGAGAAGGATTTCTTTATTAAAACCTGCATCATTATTCCCTTATCCCCCCCTTGCTCCCCATCAGCTCCCAGGCCTCTGCGCTTCCTTTAAAAATAAAAATGTGCACATGGATACACAAGCTTGACGTGGAGCCTAATGGGGATCATGCCTTAAAGGAAGCAAAAAACTCTCTGCAAACTGACTTTACACTGTGAGCGTGTGGTAAAAAAGCAGAGTCTGGTATTAACGTTCCACCTAGGTCTTTGTTTGAATATACAGATTTGGAAAGGAAACATATGGACCTCTCATTATTTATATGACCAAAAGCTCTTTTTCACTTGGTACCTCTTTATGATTATAAAGTGAATATGTGATGCACAATGCTATTTATTAAGAGGTCGTACTGCTAGTGTTTAGATTTAGTCATATAACTGTTGTATGCAGCATTTTAGCCTGTAAGCATCTTACACAATCGGAATGTATATCACACAGCCCATGAACAAATGAGCAGCTTGGTGCATTATAGTATGCACAGATTATAAAAGTATACAGGCATATGATTTCCAAATGCTGCAGTCATTGCTGGAAAACTTAAGAACATTGCGCAAGACCACTGTATTTTTGGTATGGCTCTGTCATCTGAGTGCGAAGCAACTATTTATAATGTGGCACAACCACAAATTTTAAAGTAGCATGTTAATACAGGATCGCTGTGTACTGGGGGAGGCGGAGAAGGCAACGATGACGGGCTTTTGGCATTTTGGTTTGGATGTTTTGGGGTTTTTTTATTGCCATGATGCTCTGCAAAAGCTTGATGTTCTTCAGGGGTGGAAAAAAAAAGAAAAAAAAAATAATCACCTGATCTTGATGTTGGAAAGGTGCCAAGCCCATCTGAGGTCCAAATCTATATGTACATAAAAACGCAGGAAGCAGTCTTAAAAGGAAATGCAAATTAGCTTCCTGGGATTTCAAATTTTAAAAGCTTCTGTGATTGAATTTATTTTAGCAATTCTTTCTTTAAGGAATGTGAAAATTGGCACTACAGTTGAGACTTCAAACAAAACAGGATGAAGAAGCAAAATCCCTAGTAATATTGCTTATTGCACTCAATATGATTATAGTCATACATTGAGGGCTGATCGATAAAAGAGAATTATATATCAGTGTAATGACTATAAAAGTAAAATGACTTCTGGTCAACTTTATCAAAATACTTAGAAAAGCTGGAAGAGTATTAGCAATATTAAACACAGAGCAACCAGCAGTTTGAATACGCTCTCAGTGGCAAGACTGCTGTGATTTTTACAGTGGATCAAGCATAAATTAAAATCTTCTGCATTATTAACAACAGAGAACACGTCCTTTGGGGCACAGACAGTAATGAAAGTTCACATTTGAATTAAAGCATGGACGCTGCTGAACAGAGACAAAAAGCTAAGGCAGAGAAACACACAGAACCTTTATGAAGGACAAGGTAAGGCAAACACACCACTAATTTGTGACAGAGTAAATCAGGAGTTCGCAACGCTGCTTTTTTCACCCATGTGAATTTCCCACTTATAAGACCTAGCTCTGAACAAGTTTAGTTCTAACATCCTCGCATTACACCAAACTTTCAGTAACGCACCCAGTCAACCCTGGACGCAGGACCCAGTGCACCCAGTAAACCCTCAGGTATCCACAACTGCTTAAAAGTTGGCCGCGCGTGGGGGAGCCTCGATAAATTCAGGCATCTGTGGGTTCATCTTTTCATCGCTTCTTAACAGCACCTTTAGCTCTCTCCAGGAGAGAAGTTTTTCCATCTCCCTGGAGTCAGCCAGCTTGCAGAATGCCAACAGCCGCAGCACAAATGCGGGACAAAAGCGTATTTTCAAGCCGCTACAATATCAGTTTAATATTCTGGGAACCACTGGGCTTCATAGTTCAGTGCTTGGGACATCACATACATCAAAATTTCAACTAGCTAAAACTCTTTGGGCTGTTCGGCCAGGCTAGCGGCGATACCAAACTGCCTGACACACTCTCACCGTGCCCTTATTATGAAAATCCCATGTTTTGTCACGCTTATGCAGAAGGGCTGCTTTCAGCTGGGGGCTCCGAAACGCCAACTTTAAACATTTTAATTCCGAATGCAGGTCTTCTTTTGCAGAGGTGACAAATGCCAGTTACAATCGTGCATTTTTGGATTTTGGAGCAGAGCAAAGTCAATTTGCTTCCCTGAGCTTTCAGAGGGAATGAAATAGCCAACCGCTCCACGACAGAGAAAGGGGCTCAGCCCGATGAGGCTGGTGCCAAGGGCATGGTCAGGGCCACCAGCCGTGTCCGTGTCTACCCTCACTTCTACCCCAGGATCCACTAAGGGACTTCAGGGGATTATAGGTGCTTCTGAGCTGGTGACGGCAAGACAGAGCAAGGCTAGGAATAACATACACCCCCCAGAAATTCTCTGCGCTTATTTTAAAATAAGTGAACAGGGTCTAGAGTCAACTGAAAGCATTTTTGTGAGGGGGTTACGGGAGGCTCGGGTCTAAGGGAAACGAAATATCTGTTCCCAATGGAACCACGTAAGGGCAAGGCTGCAGAGCTGTGCCTCGACAGTGTCCGCAGAGAATTAGGAGGAATTAAAAGCGCCTTGTTTATTTCACAGAACACTAGAGCCCTGAAGAGAGACCAAATGAATTTCCCCCCGGTGGGAAAGTCTGCCTAAGGGAACAAATTAGCGCCTTAAAAAGTATAAATTAATAAAAAAATTAGTGCCCTCTGAATGTTTTGCCTGATGATAGCCAAGCAGTTGGTGGCGGCTTTAAAAGATGTGGCTGTGCAAATATTAGGAATTTCCAAATTAAATATTTAGGCACTAATATTTGTGCTAAAATCCGGTGTAGGGAGAATTTTTGGAGAATAAAATTCAGAGCAACATAAAAATTAAGGAGACGGGCTTACATTTAGAAAACATTTAGAGAAATACAGTCTGAGATTACCTTTGCACTTCAAACACCGCATGTGACATTTAAAGGATTTTCCAAAAATTAAGCGACACGTAAGATCAGGCTTCCTCATAAGCCTTCCTGTGTGAACTGCAATCAGATTCTTAGAAGTTAAGACTAGTGTAGTTTATTCTTGATTTCCGACATGTGCATCTTTATCTTAGGGTATGTTTAAGGTTGTTTTCACAGTAAAGGAGGTGAAGATAGGAACACGGCTTAACCTCCGGGTTGTTCTAACATTTGGCTGGTTTTTAGAGGTAGCATTTGTTGCCACGAAGCAGCCTTTTGAAAGATGATCACTGTACCTGAAATGTGGATAGTTATAAAAATGGCATTAATTTGCTTAGACTGGGAGATTTTCACAGGAGAGCAACTAGCAGAAAACATTATGAAAATGTCCAAGAGGACTGGTAATTGAGTTGATTAGTATGACCTTGGTTATGAAGGTAATAGAAGAGTGAACGGTGCTTAGACTGAGTTATAACCCTGCTACCTTGCTGGGAGATGTAGTGAGGTATGTAATTTGTTCAGGGTGAATCCGAGTAGCCTCGCCTCTCCCTGACAGGGTAATACACCCTGACCAGCAGAGCTTGGCCGGCCACTTCTCCTACCCCACCAGAGTAAACAGCGCGGGGTCAGGCGAGGGATGATGAACTGTGAGCTTCCCTCCGTTCAATATGGTAATTTTCTGCTGGCAGACACTTTCGGTTAAACCTTTCTTCTAAAATCAGGCAAATGGAAAATCATTTCAAAAAACTTCAAGAATGGCGACTCCCCAGTTTCAGAGCAGAGGATCCGCACCCCTTTGAATTAAACTCCGGACCAAGCGTATCTTGATTTACCTACCCACCCCAACGCGCCCTTCTGGTGTTGCTTTTTAACCCGTCACGTTTCAGCCCTGCAATAACTCCAGGAAGGCTGTAAAAAAAGTCAAGGTTTGCACGGCAGAATGTGGGCTTCTTTTGTTCGGAAACGGATCCAGCTACAGACCTGAACGCACAAGTGCTTTGATCGCCTTTCTTTCATCAGACTAACTGCGATTATTTAAAGATATTTCAGGTGGCCTCCCTTTACAAGGAAAAAAGGCACCCGAAACAATTAGACAAAGAAGGTGAGGAAACAAAATTCTAATTGCTATACTTTGTATTCATGTCCCTGCTGGTACCCTGGGTGTGATATCAATTATCTATCCGGCAACCACAGAATATGTGCTTTGAGAAAAAAGTAGTCACAGAAAGGAATTTTAAAAGTTCTGCGAGCCATCTTTAAATACCAAACATCATAACATCTGTTTTTTAAAAATCAAGGAACGGACCAAAAGCAATGTCTTCAAAGTCAGCATAATTTAAATATTACCCCTTTCCTCCCATCCCTGACGAGCTGTCTTGCTATTTTATTGCAAGTTTCACAAACGAATAACTGGCCAAGGTTCCCTAGAAGGAAAACGCCTACATAAAAGATTCAATTAAATTAAAATTACTCAGTTCAGCCTGCGTGTGTCCAACGCAAACTCTGCTTTACTAGGAAACCAGGCACAGATATTCAGCTAAAAACTGCCACGCACCAGACATGTAATTTCAGACCATATTCCCCTACAAAGTACAAATCAGCGCTCTTTTGGTTTCATAGCTATCAGGATGTCATCATATTCTTTTTCTGAGTTAATCTGGAGAGGATGAAAGGAGGCGCTTAGGAAATAATTTTGCATTTTCTTTTAGAAATTAAAAATCTTTCATTTCTTCTCATTTATTTAAGTACCACAGAGAAATGGGGTTAGAAATGGATTTAGAAAATAATCCAAGACATCTCTAAAGAAAACTGTTGCCTCAATAACATCCCAAATATAATCATTTCAGGGGCAGAGGAGCCATGAGTGTCCGTGTAGTTTAGAGACTTGCAAAAATACAAGGCTTTTCTGAAATCAGGTGTTATCTATTCGGCTCTCATTCCAGAGCTTAAATCAAACTGAATATTTAATTCTAAGTATCAACTAATGACCTGATCCCGAATCATGTAGCATAAAGACAGATTACTGTTGACATGCAGAGTCCCGGCGAAATCCCCGGGTCATTGTGCGAGCAGAGCTGCCCGCCTGCGTGCTACACAATGCTCCAAACAGTAATGCTGAAATGCAGTCCGGGATATTAATTCTCAGTTACCATATTTAAACGCCGCGTTTTTAATATCATTCCTCCTGTTGCGTTGAAGGTCAGCGGATCCAGAGGAAATTTCCCACGCTCAAAACAACGTGCATGGCATTAAAGTAATAACGGACTTGCGTTTTAAAGTTCTGCCGTTGAAGGTTTATAACGCAAAGCAAAATAAAAACAACTCCAGCCAAGCCTTGAGCTGTTTGTAAAAGTCTGCAAGCTACGAGCAGGACAGATTTACTTGTGTTTTACCAGTGCTTAGCTGACACTAATTATCCCACTGTGAACTTTGGATGAAATCCTCGTCCCGCTGAACTGATGGGAGTTCTGCCACTGACTCCAATAGCGCCGGGAGTTCACCCTCTGGCTTAGGCTCCCTGCCATAGCCTAATACTTTCTGCATAACGAGGCTCATAAAGTTTATCTTGAAAGCCAGAAAAATATTAGGTCAACTTGCAATCACCCCGATTCTCCTCTTTTCGGAGGGACAGCTTGTTTTAGTCAACGCCGCAGTCCCTCCGCTCGGGACGGCCGATGGAAGCTGCTCAGCCATCCTTCAGGGAGCTCTGCCGGAGCCAGCGGCTTCAGCTGGAGTATTTAGTCAGCGCCGGTGGTAATTTATTAGTATGCACTACCCAAATTCAAAGACTTTCCAAGGAAGTTTGACTGCAGTGGTAGCATTCTGATTTATGAAGCCTGGTTATCATTTTTAAACCACAGCCCTATCCCCAGCCTGACTCGACTGACAATGACATACGCCCACCGTGTCTGTCGAGCCCGACTTCGCATCCCCGCGCTGGGACCAGTTACACCCCACTCCCCCGCAGCTGGGTCAACTGGGCACTTTGACACCTGTCCCTAACTGGCTCCAGCCGTAGGTATCGGTGCAAACCTCTGCCCACAAGCAATTCGTTCCGAAAAAAACCCCAAAGCCTGTTTTACAAAACCAGCTCTGTGTAATTGAAGCTCACGCTGCAGCCACTACTGCAGAGTTGGAGATTTCCAGACAAACCAGACTTCCCAAAAAAAAAAAAAAAAAAAAAAAAAAAACCCCAACAC
>VZSF01004381.1:1605743-1636958 GCA_013398295.1 Chionis minor
AAAAAAAAAAAAAAAAAAGAAAAACAGAAGCCTAACACACCAGACACATAACTATATACGTGTACTCACGCGCCAGCACAGATATTTGTTTGCTACTTCTAAATATGGACGTTAAATGCTCCCTCTCCCTCTACACCAGAGCATCAAATTTTCGCTAAACCACTTCAGAACATATTTGAACATGCCTGCTTAATAGGAGCAAAATGCCATACAACCAAAACATCCTTCCCATGTGGAGAGAGAACGTTCCCCGTTACAAACATACAGCAAACATAACTAGAGGAGGTATAAGCGGTTACGGAGATCTAAGCAACGGAAACGTGTCTGTCTGGAGTCCAAAAGAATTACATTAAAGATGCTCAAGTGTCATTTTAAGAGTCTGTATCTTGACATCAAGCAGCCAAAGATGCTTTCATGGTCTTTCTTCAAACAAGAAGGCAGAAACACAAGTAGGGACTTTCTTTTATGCTCAGCAAGATAAAAAGTGAGTATAAACACCGGAGTATGTATTCTCACAGCAATCCCATGAAATGCACTGTTATTCCCATTTTACAGATGAGGAACTGAGTCACAGACCGACTATCTGGCTCACAGTTTTAAAGGTGGTTTAAAAAAATAAGCTGAGGTCGCTGGGTTCACATCCAGTGTTTGAGCCACAAACCCAGCATTCATCCTTCATAATAAGGTCAACTTTTCATTCAGTAACTATGAAGGCGCTGAAGGAATTCAGTAAATCCTTCTTCTGTAAAAGCTGCTAAAAGCTACATGACATTAAGTTGAAAACTAGTAAACCTGAGCTCTAGTAACATATCCACCCAGGCAGGCTCCAAAGAAAACGTGGAAAAGAGGTGTTTCATAGCTGAGGCAAAAAAAACCAGAATGTCTTTGCAAATGATTTTGTTTGTGTGAGCAACATGCTTTTGCTGAAAGACTGGTGTGTGCAAAAAGGGTGTATTTTTGGTGTGTCAGCTTCAATTACCAGCAATCTAAGAGTGAAAAGCGACAGCCTTCTCCCAACAACCTCCTCCGGAGGAGATGCCCATCAGCCGAAAGCCCTGCTCCCCGGCGTGACCTTTCTTGCTTTATGACTGGGCATAAGGGCACGCAGCCATTTTATTTAAACTTGTTTTGAGAAAACCGCTGTTGATTTCCAGCAGCCACTGCCCTCTGGAAAGAATATTCACGGCCGGCGTTTCACTTTGAATGCTAACAGGATCCGCTGGAACCCCCTTACGCTCCGTATCTCCGACTTGTTTTATACATATTCACGGCCATTTACATCATTTTACAGAAAGAGGTTTATGAGTGAGGATGCGCGTTGCACTGACCGTGTCCGGGTTTATTCCTATTCCCGGACATTATAAGAGGAGAAAGCAGAAAAAGAGGCGACACGGGAACAAATGGCAGAGCCTGGAGCCCATCGCGCCGCCAGGCAAAGCGCTCGCGGCACGAGTTTCAACGTCAAACCTCACCATTTTTATCAGGCAGCTATTAAGAGCACTTCACAGCCCGCTCACCTCCCCGCCGTTTTGTTTTCTCTTATTTAAACAAAAATTACAGCCTCTCATTTCACTCGCGTGGCTGAAGGGCCCCGTAATCCCCGGTATCCTTGGCTCTGTCACCGTGCTTGCTGACCCTCCAGCGAGCAGGCTCTGACCACCAAATGTGAGCGGAATAAATTATCGCTGACACTCCAATATTTAATTATGCAGCTGTCAGAGCGGCCCTTTCGAAATTCATTTTAATAAAGTGGGAACTTTTCCCTTTCAAGGTTAGAGTCAGGGGAGTCACCTTCTGTGTCAGGCTGAGGTCTCCACCATGAGCTTTGCATTCTTCCCCGAGAAGCCTGTCACTTGGCCTGATAGAAGGACCAGATAACGGCACCGATGTCTATTGCCCTCCCCCGCCCTGCCTGAATGAACATCCTTCATTTAAACCCACAATAATGAGGACCTCAAAGTCAGACAGGCAGCCACAAGGGCAGCTCGTCAGGAGGGGAGAGCAAAAAAAAGAAAAAAAAAAAAAAAAAAAGGCTTCTTATTATAAAATTCACTTGACGTTATAGCTGCAATCTAAAAGCAATCATGTTCATCTCACCGTTTTAACTGGTTAACCAGAAATATTTAACGTGGTAAAAAATGTGAACGGAAACCAAATGTATGAAGCCACAGCAGCCTTGTATCTATCTGCACTGAACTCGGACAAGTAGGGGAATATTGCTTTGTGTTTTCCTATGAGCCAAGCATCTAACCAGATCTTTTTGCCAAATATTTCGATAATAAAGCTATACAATGAAACTCCCCATAAAAATGTACTGTGTAATACCTAATGCACACATACCACGATGTACATGCTCTATTGATCACACGCGCTTTCTAAGACACTTAAATGAAAAGCTGCCGTGTGTACGCATAGCTCCGCATACGTGAAACAACTCAGGGTAATAAACTGCTGGTCATAAGAAACCTTGCCTTCATGAAAACAAAGACCGTTTTAAAACATGGCCATCTCTCAATTAAATCTCCGTATCTGCAGATCCCTGCTTTCTCAACTTTGGATTTTTTTATTGTGAAGCTGGGAGGAAAGTAGATACGGGTTTACCATGAGCAGCCCAAAAATATATGAGCAAGAACGTACTTGACCAAAAGAAGAAAAAGAAGCCTAAAAAATAACCTACATACATTCCAAATCTTGTTTCTATGTGACGACACTTTTAATTTCCAAGTAACAATGTTAATAACAACTTTGACTTCCAAGCCGTATTTCTTCCCCAGGTTCCTATGGGGCTATATAAGCACTAGAGATTTAGCTATGCAACATTTTCCCAACTATGATTATACATCTTTT
Organism: Chionis minor; assembly: GCA_013398295.1. Taxonomy (NCBI): domain Eukaryota; kingdom Metazoa; phylum Chordata; class Aves; order Charadriiformes; family Chionidae; genus Chionis; species Chionis minor. The sequence goes on from VZSF01004381.1 coordinate 1,608,591, forward strand.
ACAAACGGGGAAGCAAAAAACACATAAATTGTGTGTGGGCCGGGAATTAAAGCTCTTAGGGAAGTCCTGCATCGCCCAGTTTGAATCAAAAGAAGCTTTGCTAGTGAGAAAGAAGTTAATTGCGATACCATCCCACATCCCGTAGGTGCAAAGTGACCTATCCCAAGACACAAAGTGTCCCAGGAAAAGAAATTAAAGCTTTTGCAAAAATGTTTTTGACTTAATTTGATCCACAGTGAAGTCACAGCCAAGAGAGAACAATATGACTCACGAGTACAAAATGTTTTATTTTCTGGATTCATTAGTACTAATGAAGAACAGGTGTGAGGTACCAGGGGAGATGCTGTGCATAGCAGTTCTCCAGCACATCCTCCCGCCCAAGTCATGCCTCAACATTTGGTCTTTCGCACTTTCCCTGCAAGGGGGTGCACTTTGTATCTTCCAAGCAGCACAGAAAATAAATCACTATCAGCAGAGCCAGCAGAAAAAAGTATGTCGTGCACAGAAAAGGGGTAAGAGGTCACACCCAAATTCGCTGGGCTGTGCTACGGGAACTTCACATATAAAAATGAAATGGAAATGGCTCGCTCACTGGCTGTTCTCAATGTGAGATCAGAACTCCCCATCAAAAGGGAGACTTTTTACCATTGTTTCCTTCCGATTCACTTGTTTGTCTCACATCCACCTATAAAGGCTAATAACACACATCAGGGCTCATCCCAACCAACGTTAGGTACCTAAGCAAGAACCTTTGTGTAAACGTGGATGCTCTCGTCCTCCTTTTACCAGTGGAGCTTTCTGATACCTCCAGAGGCTGAGCTAGAAGTTAACCAAGTTGAGTGACCCTCTGGTGGTCCCCACCACACTGCACCTGTATAAAACACCAAGGGTGACATCTTGTATCTTAGGAACCCCGATTAAGCAGTCTGAATCTGGGTCTTGGACGGTTATTTATTAGCTGCACAGGAAGTACAGAGCCAACGGGGTCCTGCTTTCAAGTGGTCTACGCATGTTTCTGTACTATAAATAATAATAATACCTGCCAGTCTTTTTTTACAACTTGTGCTAAGATTATCTCCCGCTGTTTCCTGCTTTAGGTCCTCTTGCTTTATTTTTGGCTGTGTCATTGGACTTTGGTAGAGACAAACATTTTGACACATTGCCTGCATTTTGGCCCCAGGGTGTACAAAGCTGCAAGCATCTCCTCCTTGGCTTGGAGTGCACCATAGATGCTTACCATATGGGGACCATGCTCCAGGAACTGAAAGTAAGCCCCAGACACACAAAGAAAATGTCTTTATATTTTATTATGAGCCTGGGGAAACAAGTACCTTAAAACATCATTGTTTTCAGTGTGTTTTAGCTGGACAGCTTCAGCTTCACCCAAGTTTCTGGTGAATACTTCCACCCTGAGCAGCACAGCTCACCTCCTGGTGTCAAAGAGCTTCGTTGAATCCCACTTGTCACTAATTTTTGCAGTGGAAAAATAATTATAGAACAAAACATTGGGGGGGGGGGGGGGGGGGGAGGGCATCTGTCTTCATGATAAATTTGTTTCTTCAAAATATCTTTCTTATGACCTATTTTGTCAGCNTGACGTGCACACACAAACATGCCAAACACCCCAGCTGAGCAACTCCCAAAAATGAACAATTGTTGAACGTACAGAACAGCAACGGCTGCGATTCCCGTGCAATAACGGGGGAAGTGCAAATAAATTCCGAGTCAATGAGAAGGCTTACACTAACCTGGCATTGGGAGAGTTTTCAGTCCACAAATTCCTTCACAACTGAGTAAATTTAAAGAAATAAAACTAGATTGAGCATTGCTTTAATACCTGCTGGTGTAGTTTCCCACACTGTTCACTGGCTTGTTAAATATGAAAAAGATTTGCCTTGCAAAGCCTCAGTGAGAAATACAGTCACAGATGGGTTAATTGTTCACTCCTCGGATCTTACCATTTTTATTTTGGTTTAAATATAAGCTGTTATTATAACAAGAAAACTCCCTGGCCTTGTGTACAAGACTCAAATATAATCAGCGATATCACACTGTCCCTTAATAGAAGGTGCAATATAAAAAAGATCATTTAAGATGCCAGTAGCTTCCCTCCTGACCCTGCCTGGCTGAGAGGCAAATTGCATTAGAAAATGACATGCCATTCATCTCACGAGTAGTTGCAGGAACATTTAGCTAATTAAATGATTAATAAATTTAACACTGCTTTATAATTTCATTTAGCCGTGTTGGAAATCACACGGTGCACTGCGTGTGCACCGAATGAGATTAGGTGGGAGTTGTGGGTTTCACCGGCTGCCCTGGTAATTGAGATTAGTCTATTACTACAGTGACCTTTTTAACTTTTATATTCTCTTGTTAAAGTGAAATAAAATTTTATTCACTTTTAAGGCATATTTACTTAGTGAAATTTACGTGAAATTAAAGAAATACCAAGCTAAGAAGCGTTCTTGGTACCTGTTCACTCCCTTTTCGTTCCTTTATCCTTATCTTGCACCCCTTTATTAATTCTTGCTGTAATTTGGCAGCCCACCACCGCCGCCGCACACTCTGAAACTAACTCCCTTTATTATCGCTCAAAAAAATAACATAACGCTCCCGCATGTTGCGAACCCAAACGGCGGTGAATCCATCCAACATCACGACGACGGGTTTGGTACACGTGAAAAAGCCATAACCCAGATCCACCTATGTATCCCCACGTGTTTACTGTAGCTTTATCTGGAAACCACCTCGGGAGCTGTAGTTAAACGGCGGTTCCACCTGCTCCAGCCCAGTCCGCTAAACCACCGGGATGCTGTGGCTGTAGTCAACTGTGGACGGGCGCTACCTTTATGTTGTAGAAACCCCCCACGCACTGTCTGTACACCCATCCTTACACACAACTTCAGCCAAAAAGACCCAACTCATTTATAAGCAGCACAATTCGCGGCATAATTCTTTATCTGTATAACCAGCGCTTAATCGCAGTTTCCGAGGGGCAGGAGGGAAGAGGCAGCTCGCTCCCGTTCCACCAGGCGCACGGTTAGAACTGGAGGCTGCTGCTGGTGTGTGGGGCACGCTCCAATTCGGTACGTTACGTCAAAGAAAGAAAAATCAAGTCACAATTCGGTTGTGATAAACACCGAAAAATCATTCCTAACATTTCTGTGTAACAATTATGGACACCGTGTCTTCAGATGGCCAGCACAGCTTAGAAGGTTTATACTCAGGTAGTTCAAACAGCCAAATAAACTCAAAATCCCTACAAGTAATAACCTTTGTCTAGCCAGGCACAGCTTGCAGTTATCTTAATGTTAAAAGCATAAACATCTATGCACATAAAACTCATTTCAGCAGTACAAGGACTCATTTTATCAGTTCTTGGAAAACTTGTCAAGATTACTGTCACTTAAGCCAACTCAGAACAAATTTTCAATCAATATGTCTAATGCTAGGAGGAATGTTTAATGTATTTCCTTTTTGAACAGATGTGTGCTTATAATGTAGAAAAAAAAATGAATTAAAATGCATATCATTACTGAAAACTGATTTCTATCTGAATCCCATGGTAAACCATTTCAGAAAGTATGTTTGAAAAGGACATGTCAGAGCAGTGTTGACTTTTTCCCGAGATCCTGATCACTCAAGAAAGGGATAAACTACTTGATAGACTGTTCATACAGTATGGATATAAAATCCATGGTGGCTGAAGTGAAACGATGTAGTGGAAATGGGATCTGACAAGAGTAAGTAATGGTTCTGCTCACTTACTCCGGTAAAATAAAATTCCAATACAGATGGGCCCAACATGTGGGAGAAAGAAACTGTTATCAGCAAATGCATTAAATATAGCAACTACAGCAACAATTTCATCACAGAGGCAAAAAAGGCCAAACAAATTATAGGTGATAATTGTAACAGCTATTTACTGTGATAATTGGAAGGGAAAATTATTCCTGGATTTCCAAACAGCACTGTCACCGCAGACGTGAAGGATCATCAACAGGATGCAGAGGTACACCAGTGTCTCGACGGAGGGAAATAAATTCCAGTTCTTTTGACTCGGTGACTGAAGTCCACCTGGCTTCAGAGGGGCTGGATTTCCACCCAGCACTGGGGGCTATTTTCTTGCCCTCAGGCAGCCAGAGCCAAGCTCGCAGCCCTCAGGGACAGTAATGTGGGGTAAACATCATCTCCCCTGTTTTCAGATGTGACTAACGTCGGCCTCTATATCTCACCTTAATGTCTAGACTTCCTTTACTGTCAGTAGAGAAAAAGGCACTTTTTGAGAACTGTTCATCTGACCCAATTTGGTCATTTACCCGAAGGTGAGATCAGCCGTGGTCTTCTCTCCTTGGACACCAAACAGAATCAAAACCTGCTAATTTTATGAAAAACAGCCTGCCGCTAAGCTGCAAGTTCTTGACAAGAACTGAAAAAACAGTAAATCCATGCTGAGGCCTCCAGAACTAAGCTCTTTCTCTTGATCTTGTAGGATCAAGAGCTGCTAAAACATCCCTGTGACAAATGCACGCTCTTCAGTGTATTCACACACTGAGCAGCTTTGACTTCGAAAGTCCTTTAAAAAGTGGGTTTTATACTTTGGACTTTCCCAGGAACGCTCCGTTATGGCTTTTTTTTTTTTTTTTTTCCTTCTTACAGGAGTGGTCACTGGCATTTGGATGGATACATTATTTTCTCTAGGGAAGATAATATATGAACCTGATGATCTGATGACACGTTCTCTATAGACAATATCTTACAAATGTCAGAGAGAATACTGTTTTCTATAAAAACAGTGATATACGTATAACGGAAGCTCTGCCTCTAAAAAATAAGAGCTTGTACGTTGGGCTTTCTAGAACTGAAAGTGCAATATGAATTTTATTTCTTGGAAACAGAGATTATTTATGCTGGCAACCACAGACATGACAGGATCTAAATAGCCATTATCCACTCACAACTGTGAGAAGCAGGAAAACCCATCCAATTTTTCCAGGAACTTATGTCCCCTAGTGTCTCCCTAAGTCATGAATCACATTCCTTCAGACAAGATCGACTGCAGGTTTTACTAAAAGAGAGGTAACCTATAAAAAAAACCTGTTGCAAACAAATAGATAAGCCTTAACAAAAAGGCTGGCAGAACTCCTATTAATAAGAAATGGGGTCTACAGAAAAGTGTGACAAATCTTGAGTGGATGGATTGATTTTATTTTTTTAACTATTTTTTTGCATTACTGGTAATTACGTCAGATCTTTTGAGGATCTGTAACTACTAAATCTTCAGGAGTGAAAATGGTCATTATTAAACTAAGCACTTTGATCTTTTAAACACAAGTAGTTCTGTCCACTTCTACTTCTAGAGTGTCCACTTCTGCATCAAGGTAAGTCGGCATCCTTATTCAGTTTTAACTTAAATGCACCTTAAAGACTACGTCTATAAGCTCTAATAAATTGCACTGATGTGGAACTATGGCCATTGCTTCTTATCATTTGCACTGGGAAACAGTGGAAGGTCAAGCTTGTGTCTCAGTAAGTAGCCTTTGATTTTAATTACTTCATACAAAAGACGAAATCTGGGTTCCACTAAAGGCTATGTGAATTTTGACATTGGCTTGAGTGAAGCTACGATATCCCCCAAGGTTACAGAATGTGCAGTTGTGTGTGCACCCACCTGTACATATACCCAAGGCTCTGTAGTCGAGGATTTCGTATTGCTTATTGTGAAGGGGAAAATGAAACCTTTAAAAACATCTCATTCAAATGGGGTATGAAAGGTTTGCAGATGAGCTTGGTATCAGTCACCTTTCTTACAACCATTATAGGTACAAAAGGAGTTTAGCCGTGCCAATAAGACCATGTCATCACCGGGGACAAGAATTATGTGGGTCAAAACCACGCTTAGCCACTTGGCCACGTGAGGTTTCCAGGACAAGATAAAAGTATTAATAGGAAATTATTTTCTTCTTCTGAAAACTGTTAAAGCTGCATTAATTATCCATTGTCAGCAACAGATCAATTGCTACAAAGGTGTCATGGTTATAGGACAGGTTTGCAGACCAGGACACATCTGCTCTCTTGACTCCAGACGCGCCACCCAATCCCATCATGTGCAGCCTCTCCCTGGGCAGCAGCTGTGTTACTATGACATGTGAAAAAAAAATAAACATTTTTCTAGAACTTTGGCTGATGGAACGAATTCAAAACAATATGTCCTAAGACCCCATGTATTTCATCTTGAAAAATAATCAACACACAGAAAAAACGCAACTAAATCAACAACCAAGGCTAATTCACCTGACTTTAAACTCACTTTGATCTTCTGAATTGCATCCAAATAAGATATCTAGGGTTGTCTAAATTAGACAGTGTGAGTACCACCCATATAGTCCCTTGGCCACAGAAAAACAGCTGTGTAAGTTGTGTTGGAGCTTGGAAATGGCTCGTGCCCAGTCACTAGCCAGGCCAGCATCCCCTACCCACAGGTCCCACCACAACTCTTTTCCTGTTTCCTAACAGCATGTTCTTTTAATTAAATTCCAGGTTCTCACATAAAATAACACGTAAATGGAAGCAGAGATGATGTTTTTAAGAACTAATCCATCTATTGCTTGTTCTCCGTAAGTATCTAACTAGTTGTAACAAAGCACTTGTTATTTTTCACACTTGTAAAAGCATGGTCATACCTGTTAACAAGAGGTGGCAAATGAAAGTATTGTCAGCAGTCAGCACCTTGATTTTCATTTCTCATGGTGATTTAGCAGCTCAGAGAGGTCAAATTCACGATGAGCACGACCTGACATCCCAGCTATTGAAAATGGGATTTATTTAGTAAAAGTTAACACAACAGGCACAAGCACGCTAAGGAGAAAGCGCCCCTAAATCTGGTCCTGAGTTACTTGCTGGTGTCCGTGGCAGACTGGGAGCTTCGCATGGCAGTCTGCTGTGGCCTCTGGACCTTCCTGAAGTTCTAGGAGGAATCCATGTGTTGGCTGAACTAATTCTCCTGGCTCAATCAGACAAGAGAAGTCCTGACCTCCCAACCCAACTGTAAACAAAGACACGTTGCGAGATATTTTTACACGTTGTTATTTTCGTATGTTGTTCATAAAGTGAATTCCAGCCTAAATCTACCCATGGAGGTCTCGCTGCTACTTGCCCTCCCTCAAAGAGTACACTTGAATGCATCTTGAATGGCCACCTCAGTAAAACTGCTGGATACACGATACGAGGAATGCTATTAAAAGCAAAAAACCAAACCCTGTTACTTCTGTTTAGGGAAGCCTGGCAAAACTTGTAGCTCACGGTAATGCGAGTTTAGCTGTTTTAATTTCTCAGGTTGTTTAATTTTAATTGGAATATTGATTCCCAAACTATTTTTTGTGCCATCAGTGTCAAATCCCTGCCTTGTAACTGCGGAGATCAACCCAGCTAGCCTGACGCATCGAGCTCTGCCAGGTCTGCTTCTACCCCAGCCTGACATATCTTTCAGGGTTATGACTCTCTCTGATGGGTTATAATCAAGGCTGAAATCTCCGCGAAGCCCCAGCACAGTGGTTTGTGGCCAACGGACCTGCATCATCTTGCAGATCTACACCAGATGCCTCTACTGGCTCAAGCTCAAACCACCCTTTGACTCGGCGCGTAACCTGGCTGCACCACACAGGGGATACAGATACTCCCACAAGATCTGCCGTTGCTGGTTCCACACTCCTGGTTATGATGGATGATTTTCACTGCTAATGAGGAAGAGAAAGAGCAACTGAGTGTGTGTTGGTTCCCTTCCAACAACCTGTCCTGACTGACAGCTCAGCCGGCGCCCGTCCGCTTGAAAAGAAGTCTGAACTGGAGATGGATTAGCGGTCACGCAGACTCTCCAAAACACAGGTTTCCACAAAGCTTGACTCTATGCCTCTGGGTCCATTTTCAACAGCAAACTGATTTTTCGCAGTTGAAAAGAAACTGTGTACATAACCTGCAGGACGGCGTATTCTGGTCATCAGTCACAGAAGCGAATCTGCAGAGCTACCTCTGTTACCAAAGTGTCCCTAGTATTAAGCAAATTATTATAAGCAGGAGAGCAATAAACAAGGGTGGAAGTTTTGGTGGGTGTAAAGTCCAATTCTTCAAACAAGATGTGGCCCTTCATATAGATTTAGCACTGTTTAGTGTGATCTGCTGTAATTACTCAGAAAATTCGAACCATTTGACCTTACTACATTAAGCCTCAGCATTTCCTAAATCTTGTTAAATAAAAAGCAAATGGCTGGTCTTTTACTCACTCTCTGGAACAAGCGCGGGACTGTGGGAGGGAATTCAATGGGCGAGTCTTTATAAAGCCGGTGGTGGTTTAGCAAAGCCGGAGGACGGGAGATGCTCTCCCTCTGTGGTTTGGCAAAGCCAGAGGACGGGAGATGCTCTCCCTCTCCGGCTCGGCGCAGGTGTAAGCCTGCGTGCGCATCCATCGCGGCCGCTTCGGTACAAACAGGCTGCGCATTGTACTCCGCTCATCCATCACCCGCTCTGTCAACACGGGTCAACTAATCCTGCTCTTCCTGACCTCTGACCAGCGCGCCGAAGGGAGGCAACAAAAATTCAAATGCACTGCTGAGGGAGACAGAATTGTTAAAGCTGCCTTTTCTTCTCGGCGAGACAGGGTAAAACAAACTTCTAAATGCTATTAGAGAGCAAACCTCCGTAAATGAGGAGAAGCAGCTCTCCGAGTCGTCCCCTTTACGATTAATACACCGTCAGGTCCTTCAAGTGCTTTCCCATAATGGAGACGTTTTATTGAGCTTTGCTCTTAAAGACTCCTGCCTCAATACGGTCATTTTATCTCAGTATTCCATGGCTAAAAACAATAACAACAACAAAGGCAAGCAGAGGCATAGCCCAAACCAGACAAAAGGGGACTGTAGACACCCCAGATCAAAGCTGCGAACTCCACAGAGGGAGCCGATTCCTCAGTTTGTTGAGGCAAAATAATAAAAAACATTGATGCCCGAGTTAAAGGTATGAATGGTGAGATAAGAAATACATGAAAGTTAAAGCGAAAGAAGAAGATAGGCCAAACTCTCAGACTGGTGTGTCTGGAGCAGGGTTTTCACATGGGTGTTTACTTCTAGGTCTGGAGACAACTCAAGAGAAGAAAGGAGGCCAAAAAGGCTTTTGTACTTAAAATAACAGTAATCTAATTCAAAATGATGGCATTGTTCCTCATTCAGAGAAGTTTCAGTACTGGAATGGCTAAGCTAAAAGCATATTCACGCCTCAACATTTCTTACTTCTCTTTGGGACAATGAGCTCTCAATATTTTGAAAGACTGAGCAGAAGAAAGCGCAAGACTCATAAACAAACCAAGTGAAGACTTTTCCTGCCTTAGCTGTCAAGGTAGTCACTTCTATAATGTTTTTATTGAAAGACTAAAACAGGTATTTAGAGCAAATTCAAAACACCTTCCCACTTCCTCCAGTTACTAACAATATAGCGGAAAAATATACACATTCACTTGTATTGTTTTCGCTTGCGGGATCTGTGATCATTTCTGTAAACAGAAGGTAAGATGTGGAAATTCCACACGGCATCGAAGGGAAACTGAGCACAATAAACACAGGATAAACATTGCGCATCTAGTATTACAGTAACGCGCTCGCAAGAATCCTCCACAAAGACTCTTGGCAGCCACTGCTGGCGATGAAAGGGAGGGATGTGATTTCATCCTTACCTTCCCGGCAGGTAAAACTGAACCCCAAATGCAATGCATTTGGGTAATTTGGGTAAGAAGGTAAATGGGATGACCTGGTTTTGGTGCACCTGGCCCAATACTCTATCACACTCTCAAAAACTGTGCTTAAAATGACTTCTTTTGGAAGCTCTATAATTTTGGTAACTCCCTCAGCAACTTTGCTTTTCAGCTTGTTAAGAGGGATTCGTTTTCCAAATGTAACCGGCAGCTTGTTCACCCATGGAATGCAAATGTAAAAATTCAGGTGAAGCCAAAAGAGTCATCGCAACATAAAAATGCAGCAAAAATGGAATATGAAACTTAGATGCTAAAGCCCAAACCATTTCGACCATTTCAAAAACAGAGATATTCCCACTCAAACATTTTCCCAGGTTTGAGTGGTAGGTTGTAGAAAGGACAAAACTGACTCTCCTCCACACCGGCACACTTTTTGGGCCGCTGATGTCAACTGGAAGGCAACCTTTAAACACAGCCTCAAATTGCCAGCAAAACGGCCACTATTCCTCTCACTCAGGATACGTAGCACAGCCCCAGAAAATGTACGTTCTAACTGAATTTTTGTTACTAATATGTGGAATTTTCTGATCTATCACCTGATATCTCTCTAAGACATAAGTTCTGATATGAAAAACTGGTGGAAATGCAGTCCTTAGGCGCAGTTCTAGCTCACATATGTGCACACAGCTTGCCACTGATTTCAACAGGAGTCACATTTAAACAAATTTAAACTAAATGTTCAGCTTCTGGTAGTTCCCAAGATAAACACGAGCAGGCCCCTGTGGTGTGATAGCCGTTAATGCAAATGCACAGCTTTGTTGATATGTAAAACCTTCTAAGAGCCAGAAGCTGGTTATTCTTAGTCATTGAGATGAGATTTGAATCTTTGGGATGTTTGCCTAACCCTGTAGGCTTAATCCATTCTGAGTTACAAATTATAATACTCCAGCAATCCGCTAGAATTGAATCTGGATCGCTGCAACATATAAAGTTGCTGGTCAGATTATGGGCTGACCCTACATTTGAAAAATCATCAATAATATAATTACCAAAACCACTACCAGAATCCTGAATAGAGATAGTTAGATGGCCACAAAGACTTATATATGAAGGGTGAAAAGGCAGGAACTGATTAGCTTCATGCTAGAAAATTGAGTTCAAAGCCATCAGATGTGCTCAGGACTGGAGGGGTTCTATTGCCAAGGCAGGAACAAGCGAGGAGCTGCTGAATGCAGCTGATATTCCATCGATAGCCAAGTAGGAGCCATCCTTATAAATCTGCTGAAAAGAAGTTTAAATAGGTCTTCACAACACAGGCTTTCTACTCTCATGCAGAAACCCCGTCTAGCTTTGTGCGATGGCCCTGCTTCAGCTGATGAGTTGAGATCCTCTTCCACTTGCGTTTCTTTGTTGTTGTTTTTCATAGGGCACTTCCTGTTTAGGAAGTGAAATGATATTCAAAACGGGGCTTTTACTGTAAGTGATTTCAACGATGCGCTTCTCCTCCTACCACAACCACATCTCCAGTCCCTGTCTCTCCAAAAACAATAATAACAACGAATGGTGAGTTCATGACATGCTACCTCGTGATGCAACTTGGCAGCGAGAAGGAAGAAACAGGAAGGTTGGCTCAAGGCTATTATGGAGCTAAAGCTTGTCTGAGCATTTGTTTTATCACTTAAAACAACTATAAAATTCTTGCTTTAAGTATATCCCCCTGTTGTGGGGTTTTTTTTTTTGTTTTTTTTCCTAAATCATTCTCACCCAAACAACATAATTAGGAGCTTGAATTTTATTTAAATGTCCTTTTGAGTCAATGCATAGCTCTGCCACTGCTACCAGAGAGGCACCGCCTTGGATTACCGGCACGCAACGTAACGTTTGACAACGTTTGTTACATATTTGTATATTTTTTCACCAACGTCTTCTTTTCACCCTGTAATTCACATCATATTCCTAACTCCTTTTCACTACACTAACATAACCAGAATCCAAGACGTGTTTTCAGCCACTTGGAGATTCCTAACTGAAGGATCATAGTTTTGAGAGAGATGATGTTATTTTCCAGATGTGAGGGTTTTAATTTAACCCAAATTGAGTTCATTGTAAACAGAGCACACAGATATGATGGATTATGAACTAAACTTCAACAACATAGTTATAAGGAAACGTGGCAGAAGGGCTGCACATCCACAAAAAGCTGTTGCCATGATCACGCGCTGTTGTGAAAAGGAAAGAAAAGCCAAGACAGTGCAAATAAACGCTATCACAAATGCCTGATCTACCTCCACATCATCGTTTTACTTTGGTATTAAAGTCAGACCCCAGTGCACACTGCTGTAACTTGGGAATGATGTTTTCTAACTGAGCATAAATGATCACGTAGCATTCAGAAAAGAAAGAAAAATTTGATAAGCCATCTGTTCCAAGGATCAACGTACAGCTGGAAGTACCCATCATCACAAGATAAACAGTGACTAATAATCCCTGGTGGTTGTTAAGAGTCTCAAGGTAAATTTTCTTAAGCATAAGGGTATAAACACTGTTGTCCTGGGGAAAGTCCAGCTCAGAAAACTCCCCTAGGTCGGGATGTTTCCACTGCACACAGTCTTCCTCCCCACTGTGTTTTGAAAAGCTCGGGAGAGCTGCCACGCACTGTTAACTGACGCTTTTTGGGGTAAACGTGGATGTTTTTCATTGTCGGTTAGAGTGACTTTATCCCCGTGCATTCATGGGGAGTTTGGTCTGTCGTGGTGCTCGCTCTATCATGAGAGTGAAGACAGTGGGGTTTTTTCTGCTGTTCAGCACATCTGAATACCAAACCATTTAAGGGAACTTCTTGAAATAGAAACGGAGATTTCCCTACTACAAAATACCATTTAGTGAAAACCAAATCCCTTTTTTATTATTGTTTTAGAAAATAATTTTTATTGATTTTGACCTTAATATCCATTTCTGGTAAGAAACACCGATTTTGTTACTGAGAAGGGATGTTATTTTATCACAGAAATATTTTATATAGTTTGAAGTGAAAATGAGACTCTCTCAAAATTTTTCAATTTCAATATTTTTGATTTTTTTTTTTCTGTTCTAGCCTTTTGACCTCTAATTACGATTTGAAAGAGAAGCTATTTTTTAAATGACCACATTTCTTACAGGACCTAATTTTATTTTTTTTTTTCTATCTTCCGTCAATGTCTGTAAAATGCTTAGAGACTCTTTTGGAGGATGATAACTCTGTAAGTTCACATAATTTGTATTAAAAAGTAAGAAAGAAGAAGAAAAGATACACTGTATTTTTAATCAAATTGCCCGGATTCTTTTTTTGCATAACTTGCTCCACTTGCAACGTGAAAATACAGGGGAACTGAATGATCAAGCAACTCCCCATTAAAAAAAATGCAAATAACCCATTTTTAATTTAAAAGATAAGCTAATTAAAAATAATGGCTGTGGACACTTCCTGACAAAGCACTTCAAAAACAAGAACCATGTATTTCATGAGACTTTAGTGTTTTTTAATTAAGATGATTTTTCATTTCCCCTCGTCTTGGCCTGTGGTAATAAAAAGCCGCAATTGGAAACCAAGCAGGTTTTTTTCCCATTGAGAAGTATAAAGAAGCAAGACTGATGTTGCCCCTAAATGGGAAGAGAATAGAAATCCCCGGCAGTTCCGTTTGGCTTTAAAAACTGGCCCAAAATTTTTAATCAGGGCAAGTAAAGAGGGAAACTCACTGCTCGCCCCCCAGCAGTAAAGGTGTCCACTGGTGGTTTCTCCTCCCTGATGGCTGGATACTCCACCTCCATTCCAGCGGCGCTCACAGCTCTCCCTCTGCCAAATGCTTTTCCTTTTGGTCATCGTTAGCTATTTGCCACTCTCTTCCTTTCCCTCTAACGTTGCCATCTTCATGGACAAAAGAGCTGTCACCAGCTGTGACGCCAACACTGGAGACATCCGATCAAACCATGGAAATACAGATACTTCTAACTTCCCTTAACGGCTACGTAAAGGCTAACGAATCCTGTCATTAGAGTGGACCTTCTCAACCTTCCTTACATCAGTACTGGCATGAGGTTGGTGAGAGAAGGACTGCCCATGGATAGCACAAGACGGGCAGGCATACTCTGGCAGCCTCAAAATGAAGGTGGAAACGGAGAAGCCTGGCTTTCATGCCCCAGTCACAGAGCGAGCAGAACCAGTTGGGTCTGGATTTACCACTGGAGGAGCCATAGGATACCAGTGCACCCTGCCTTGTCCCATTAGCACTGCCAACGCTGTGCCAAGGCGTGGTGCGACAGGACTCCAGAGAGCCAAGTCTCCTCTCCTCTCTCTCCTCATTCCGGCTGCATCCTGCTCCGTTATTCCTACAGCCATTTGGCAGCCTGGATATATCAATGCGCTACGGCTCTCCTGCACTACTCGGAAGACGTGAGCAGGCGTAAATGGCCAGCTGAGGCAGAGTTGCATCTTTTTTTCCTGCCAGCACAGCGGTGTAAAGCAGATCAAGTACACTAATCTGGACTCTTGTGTCCATCGCGCTGTTTTCCAAAGATAGGAAGCGAGAACAGGAGACACAAATTACAGCAGACAGACATAAACACAAGAACATGACATCCACCTGACCAGCGGAGGATTAAGAAGATATGCAAGGCGTTTCTTGGAAATGTTGTCTTAGTGGTCATAGTCTCAACAAGAGGAGGTAATGGGGACGAGAGAATGTGCCTGTGAGACTGCAAGTCACTGATGCAGCATATGACTGGGAAAAAGGAGAAGATCTTAGGGAAGGGACACATGCAGAGACCCAGAAGGGCAGAGGAACACCCAGCTAGTGACGCAACATCCTTCCAGTCTAAATTATTTTGCAATTCAATGACAGTTTGTCTTCCTTGTGCATCTGTGCAGTCACAGAACCATAGAATGGTTTGGGTTGGAAGGGACCTTGAAGATCATCTAGGTCCAACCCCCCCTGCCATGGGTAGGGACACCTCCCACTAGACCGGGTTGCTCAAAGCTTCAGCCAACCTGGCCTTGAACACCTCCAGGGATGGGGCAGCCACAGCTTCTCTGGGCAACCTGTGCCAGTGTCTCATCACCCTCAGAGTGAAAATCGTCCTGAGATCTCATCTAACTCTCCCCTCTTCCAGCCTGAAGCCATTACCCCTCATCCTATCACTACAGGCCCTTGTAAAAAGTCCCTCTCCACATTTCTTGTAGGACCCCTTCATATACCGGAAGGCTGCTCTAAGGTCTACAGCACTATTTTACAGCTGTTTAGACTGTTCAGACATGGTTTTGTTAACTGTAATACCACACTGCGAAATCATCACCTATCTTTAATTCAGACCTACCCAAAAGCTCTCCCATGGTGTAGGAGCTCACAGGGTCTGAAGAAAATCAGATGTTATTTGCCATCCACCCTCCTTGCCCTGAAAAAGCACAAGTTCACAAGTCTTTGTTCATTTTGGGGCTTATAACCACGAGGTGAGAAAAATCCCCTCATGCATTGGGAAAGTGGGGTTCATGAGCAATCAGGAAACCTTTGTAGGCTTGTAAAATGTGAGAGGCATACCTTTGCAGCTCATAGGTCATATATTATGAATAGAGCCCACAGTCATTACACAATCAAATTTTATAGACTTTAATTGACTCCTTGAAAGCAACCTAAGGCTTTTAAAATGCGAGGCCTCCAAGAAAAACAATTCTGGAGTATCTGAAGATGGTTGTAGGGCTGTTAAACAATTCATTCAAGCTGTGTTTCTTGCTGCAAAATTTATCAAGTTTGAGAGAAATATGTGCCTTCAGTTTTCAATTAGAATATTTAGCGGTACCAACACTTTTCCAACACTAATACAGAGTCTATAGAAAAAGCCTGCCGAAACCATTTCCCCTTCTTGGAATGCAAGAAGAGCTGACTTACTTTAAGTTTATTTTTACCAATTTAATCTTCAAAACTTCAAAGTTTGTTTTCTGCTGTATTTTTTAAGGCAGAAACCCAGTCTCTTCAGGATTACAGCCAAATATGTGCAACATCAGGGTACACCTGGAAGTCATTAAGACCTGCATTTCAAATCCTACTGCAAGGCGGGGGTGGAAGACTCCATCCCCCCCCTCCTTCTCAATGTTGACACCCTGTTTCTATTAGGGTAACCTTGAGCCAAAGGTGTTCAAAATAAGGAGTCAAACTGCAAACAAACACATTATAAAGAACTCCGCAGTACTGCTCCAGGGCAGGGTCAGAGGCCAATTATGTCAGGCTGAGATAGAGAAGGACAAAAACCTCATAAAGGACCAGAAAGTTCCCAAAGAATAACACGAAAGCTTCCAGAGATGTTTGAGCATGTGAATATTTAACTTTAAAAAGTGCAGGAATGATTTTTCTTTTCTTGATCGTGTTCACTTAAAACATAAAATCAACTATTTATTCTTCCACAGTCATTCTCTCGAAACTTAGGCTCAATTCCACGGCTTGTTTGGATTTCTTTTTTAAAAATCAAAAATGCTAATATGATTTAAAACTCCTTTTTCTATATATATTTTTTTCCTGGTAAATTGTGGCTTGATATAGATATGAGATGCCAGATTGTTGGAAGCAAAACAGAAATTGCACTGTGAACTGCCACACCAGCTGGTAACCACATTTTCTAGAAAATCTGTGGGCAGGCTGTCTTGAGAAAACAGAATGGGAGCTAAAATTGTCGCTATTTTTGTGTGATAAGTAGATAACTGAAAAGGCAAAACACAACAATTTCACTTCAGAAGTGTTAGTTTTCTAACTATTCATATTTTTTTCTCTCTTTACATTGGCTTTGCCACAAAATGCTTTGTTCACCCTTTCTAGCTTAGATATGTACGTCTACAAAATCGGCTTTTCATATTCTATTTATCTCATTTCAAGCCAAGCGCAGTACCCCAACACAATACCGTAACGAAATGAAGAGATGGCTGCTGAGCTCAACTTTTCTACTTGCAAGACAGCATCTTTTTTTGGAAGTCATATTGATTTTAACGAGAAACACCATAGCCTTGCTGCCACACTTGACTTGTGCGTGTTTATTATATGAACAACTTGATCACTTTTTTTAGCATAACCCCCTGATTTCTCCATTCACGGAGCGAGCAGCCCTTTGTTTCCTTTTAAAACAGTTCAGATCTGAACAGAGTCTCAAAAAGGTTGGTGCGGTACCTGCCATGGAGCACAGAAAAATCCCTCGGGTCACCAACCTGCAACTCATGCACGTGAAACTAAACCCAAACTTTTAAGTACGGTGGGCGACTGTCCTTTTTACCTTGGCAAGGAACCGTTTTGAGAACTTTGGGACATCAAACCGGTGGAAGGGCACCAGGCAACGTCGCGCGGGAAAACACGGGTTATTTTTGCATCCTCCCAACTTCATCCCAGGACACGAACGGTGCCACAAACACCCCAGCTCCCAGCTTTGCCCTGCTGGAGGGGCTCATCTCCCGCTCCCCACGGGTAGAGCCCGTCCCCGTTTGCCCTCCCTGGGCTCTGACCTCTGCTCCACGTGGCCCCAGTGCTGCCGGGAGGGAGAACCCCTAAAACGGCAAATAGGCGGCGAAAATGAAAAACACGTCTGGGCTCTAAGCAGCTGTCTAGCCACCGCTCCCAGGTCACTTCCAGGTAAACAGCGGCAGACTTTTGGCACTTGGAGGCAGGTAGCGGGAGCAGGGGGGGGGGACTGTGATAAACCTTGTTTGTCCAGGTGCACAGCTAGACACGGGTCTTGCTGTTTTTCTCCAGAAAACAGCGAGGCGGTACGGCGGGCTCTCCCCTCCGCCCGGCTGTCGGCCTTCTGCACCGTCCCACCCATCACCGGGAGCTTTTTGAGGCTTTAAAGCGTCTTGGGGAAAAGGCTTATTCAGTTTAAAGAACACGGCGAAAAGACTAAACGAACCCCCCGCCTTGGCCCCGGTTACAGGGTGGGTTCGCTGGGAGTAATTCTCCCCCAGCAAAGCCAGATGGCCGAAGGGAGCGAGAGCGCAACGTTTGCCTCTTAAGCATGATTTCATTATTATTATAACTTAAAGAACCGACTGTTAAAAGCGCAAGTTTCAGGGCTAAGACCATATGCAGCCACTGCTGGAAGCACCGTGAAAAAGTGATAAAGGATGAACCAGAGCAGAACTCGTCGGAAGGCAAAGAGACAAATCAAGGTTGCGACTGATACGGTTGTGCCCTGGAAGTGTAAATAAATGTGAAATGCAAAGGGATTTCATTCCTGAAGTCTTACAAGGGCTTTGCAAATTAAGAGAGGAAGAGAACATTTTCTTTGCTGCTCCACGCACACAAAAAGGATCCACCCCAGGAAGCTGCATTCGTTTTTATGGATTTTCTTTCTTTGCAGCACGTAACCCTGTCGACACAGAGCACCTTGTCTGGGTACCAAACATGAGCGCAAAGTATTTTAGAGTGAAGTCTTTCCTTGCCATACTTGCATGACTCTGGGACACACAGCAATAAGGTCTACAGATGGGGCTGGGGGTCTCTCCTAACACCCAAAGCGTGGCCAAAAAGAGCGAAGCCACCCATTTCAGTAGGAGATGGACCTCTTGGTGAAGACAGGGAGGGGAGCAGAGGGGCCAAATGACCGCTCTGCCGAGTCCTCATGGATTCCTTCCTGCTTCTTCTTGGAGCAGTTCAGTTTTGCATTCCTCCCATCTTAAAGTACAGTTTAGACTTTGAGAAAAATGGCAAAGAGTGAGGTGAGCGCACTGGTTTGCACGCAGCAAAGCTGAGCCCTTTCTGAGGGCAGCCTTGGCACTGAGACGCTCTGCACTGGGTCAGCAGACAAAAAGACAGTTTTAAAGTAAAACCTTTGAAAGGTACCAGGAGGAAATCTCCTTGTGTTGAACATTGACCTCTGGGACGCAGGAATACTGAAAATAACCACAGTGGTATCCACCCGGTGGTCCTATGGAGCTGGAAAGCACTTAAGCAAGCACCGGACTTCTGCCTCGACTCCTGTTTTCCCAGACTTGCAGCTCTAAACGTCGGACTAAACCACTGTCAAAAGCCAGGCAACTACGAACTCACACTGTTTCATGGAATATTGTGTCCAGCTCTGGAGCCCCCAGCATAAGGAGGATTCGGACCTTTTGGAGCAGGTCCAGAGGGCCACGAAGACGATCAGTGGGTTAGAGCATCTCTGCTATGAGGACAGGCTGAGAGAAGTGGGGTTGTTCAGCCTGGAGAAGAGAAGGCTTCCGGGAGACCTTGTAGCCCCTTCCAGGATCTGAAGGGGCCTCCAAGAAAGCTGGAGAGGGACTTTTTACAAGGGCATGTAGTGATAGGATGGGGGATAACGGCTTCAGACTGGAAGAGAGGAGATTTAGATTAGATATTAGGAAGGAATTTTTCACTCTGAGGGTGGTGAGACACTGGCACAGGTTGCCCAGAGAAGCTGTGGCTGCCCCATCCCTGAAGTGCTCAAGGCCAGGTTGGCTGAAGCTTTGAGCAACCCAGTCTAGTGGGAGGTGTCCTTGCCCATGGCAGGGGGTTGGAATGAGACGATCTTTAAGGTCCCTTTCAACCTAAACCACTCTATGATTCTGTTAAACTCCATATATTTAATTACAGCTAGCGTTAGCGAGCTAGTGTTTTAGTTAAAATTATACTGACAGGCAAAACTCTCTGTAGCATTTAATACAATTGAGCAAATGTTTTCCTCCTGAAAGTGCGCTGGGAGGTAGGGAGAGTAGGTTAACTAAGGTACTTAAATGTGAAAAGCACATGTAGTGGATCACCAAATCTATTTTGAGTTGCATAAAAGATATGCCTTGTTCTCACAGCTAGCTCTTAAACTCTTGGAAATTAGAAACACCTGCACAGTGTGTCTCAATGCTATATTTATTTGTCTGTGAATATTTATAAGCATTTAAACTACTAATGTTGTTGGCATTGTTAAATCTTGATTGTGAAGTTTGTAAATATTCAAAAGAAGCAGATGTTTACTAATCCCATTTACCTTTAAGGGAAAAAAATGTAAAACTGGAACGAAAGCAGATTGTTAAACTGTTTTCCCAACAGAAACAACCAAAATAAATTACTGCAATCTGAAGACTATAAAGAGTGACTTCAAAGGTCAAAGGATTAAAGACAGTCTAAACCATGAAATGCATTTTATTAGATTAATAAAACATATGATTTCGCTAACTTAATTATACGAACAAATTAGCTGGAAAGGAACTTCAGAGCTTGCCATCCCAAATTAACGCCGGCTCTAGCGAAGGTGCAGCAGCTCCTGACCCGCTCTCAGCTGGCTCGCGGGCTTTTATCTCCGCACGGAGCCCTTCCAGAAGCCAGGGAAAAGGGAAAGAGCGAGGAGGGTTCCCGGCGCGGGGGCGAGGGCTGTGGCTGTACGGCTGCCAGCGCCATTCACCCTCTTCAAAGAACTCGGTACCGCTCGGGGACCGAAGCCATCGAGCCGGCTCAGCCGGTGCCAAGGAGGCCTACACTTGGCTCCGCTGAGTAACCAAAACACTAATTCACTTCTCTGTTCATCTGTTTTAAATCATGCTTTTAAGTGTATTTATGTGATAAAGAATTGAAGCTGTTTCTTTTGGCCATCCAAATAATTGGGACACTCTCCTTTTCAAACAGATTGACATTTTAGTACAACAAGCACATTGAAAAGTGAATTCTGGCTCGCAGAGCCTTGAATTTGCTTAACTCCTTCAGAGCTTAATAGCGGCTCTTTTCGAAGTCAGGTTTCTCAAGGAAACGTAAGCCTTCCAGGGCCAGATCCTGTTCCCACAGAAGTCAGGGAAAGCTCGATTTAAAACGATCTCAAAAAGAGTGTCGTAGCACAGACCATTGCACACAAGCCAAGAAACTATTTTTTGATAAAAGACCGCATTATTCAATTTATAAAGAAACTCCACCTCAAACCAAGAGACTGAAAAAAGCTGTCGTTTACTCCCACCACCTCCGCAGAGATGAGGAAATCCAAGGGAAAAAGTGTGCCTTTAAGGCAGGGTGGTAACGTCTCAGGAGACAGCAGCGGAGGGAAAGGGGATAGTGCCGCGTTTTGCGAGATTTAACAAAGCTCTCATTAGCTTTATGAAAGTTCAGATTCACGTTCGCTTGGTTAATTCACCCGCGCAGACACAGCTGGAAGGAGCAGTGCCTCCCCAGCTCCTTCCGCGGTGACATTAAACATGGCAAGGTTATCGTTTAATATACCTTCACTCAAGAATTGATTTACGGCCTTGGAGGCGGGGATGGGTCTCTCTTTCCCAATACTTTACAATTTGCTTGGACAACACTGGAAGCAAAACCTTAAAGTTTCTTAAGTAGAAAAACTCAGTGGTAAAATAAGTTCAAATTTATCTTTCTCCCTAAGCGCAGCTCACTACAGATGCAGGCTTTGCTGATCCTACTCACTATTTTAGGGTTTACATACTGGATTGGAAAAAAAAAAGTGATGCCTTTGCCATTTTTTTACTCATCAGTCATTCCTCAGACTATGACTCTCTTGTCATAGTGAAATAGCATTTCACTTCAGCAGCATCACCACCATGTGCTCACCCCATTAGTAAGCTCCCCTCAGAATCCACTAAGTTTCAGTTTCAGTGATGAAGTGATGCAACGTCCACTAAAAACTAAGGGTTAGTGCTGCTTCCAAATCAGGGAATGCTTTGAAAGGTCCTCCTGATTGCTATTTCAGTCTGCATATAGATCCTCATGTAAAACCAGACTTTCTCTTTTTTTTTTTTTTTAAATAACATCCTAATGCATCATCAGCTTTGGATAGGAATGGAGATGTACACGATTCCAACATTTTTAATTTTCAAGGTCATGTAGCCCAAATCATAATGGAAATGCTCTCTCGGGTCCTTGCAGCAGTGGCTGAACGTGCAAACAGCTAGATCTGGAAACAATTTCAGCCTGATTTATTGGGGTTAACCTTACATGGACTTGGGATTTCTTGTCTTACTGAAAGGAAAGAAGAAAAAAACAAAAAGCTAAACCTTCACTTTTTTAGATTGATGATACAAAGTCATTTCTTACTTATGCAGTGTCATCTGGCTCTACTTCCCTGTGAGGAGTCCCAGAGCCAGGAAGACCTTTCCAAGGAAGCCACACCAGATCCTCTCCCAGCTACAGTGGGGCACCACAGCAGCATGGTGGGACACAAGGGCCACTCGCTTCTCAGCTTGACAGGGGTGTGCAGATGTCCCTCCTCCGTGTTCAACCCCCCTTTAGGTGTCCCTACCGACCCTTGCTTCCGTCTTCCACCATCCCTGAGTCAGCTGCCGGCACAAGCCCAGACTCAGCCAGGTAGCCACCAAAAAGGGTACGTTTTGCTGCCCTACACCACAACATGTAGCAGTACCTACTTTTGCTAATGGCTGCCCTTAAGGGACCGCGAAGACCATATTAATAGTAATTCACGTCGGGATGCTCTGAATCAGCAAGACTTATAACAAAATGAAAATAGCAGCAGCTTTGCATCATTACAACTCTACCCCTTGTGGATTTTCTGCTAGTGGCAATCCCCCTGAGCTGGCACAGACTAAAATATTCTCCGCTTAATACCATTCTCCTCCTCTCCAACTCCTACACTCAAAGAAAGCTGAGTTTACTAAGTGGCACTACTTTCTTATTTTAATGAATGCATGCAAAGCATATTTATATGAGTACTAGAGCTTAGAGGTTTAACATCAAGCTTTCTCATCGTAGATCCCACACTCCACTCGCTATTTGTACAGTTTTTAGTCAAAAGAATCTCATACGACAAGCGCAAGTCAGAACGGCGGCACAACCAGCAATCCCTGCTATTTACTGCGCGAGCTCTACCAACAATCTTCTCATCCCCTCTGAAGGTTAAATATGGGGATAACAGCCACTGATAAAACACAAAACGGCACGAGCGCTTCACGCGAGAGCGACCGCTAGATCCTGGCTCGCAGCCCTTCGGTATAAAACATGCGAGGGTTTCTTTGTCAAGCCGGCGAGATGCTAACCTTGTTTATCTGCGAATGCGCAACGACATTCCCCCATCCAGCAGTGTCACTCTGACCTCTGCGTGGAACCTCACTCCTCTCCACCGCGCAGCATAACAATGCTGCTTTTGTGCAGCCAGCGTAAGGCCATGGGAGTCAGGATTTACTGCTCCGGCAATTTAATCATAACCTTCATACTTGGCGGCTTATTCGGTTCGCGTTCGAAAACAAAATACATAAAACGCCAGAACTTTTTCCGCGCCCCTCGTATCTGTTAACTGGGCTTCATTATCACTCACTTTCCAAAGATTTCTTTTTACTACAAGCGCGGGAAGGAAAACCCCAGAAACGAAAGGCACAAAATTCTCCCTCTGGAAACACGAAGTGGAGGATATAGCTTTAAAAGCTTCCACTGAATTGCCTTTTTGTGCCCCATGCAAGAAAAACGAGCCGTACATAACACCCTACGTATTTCTGTGCCCACGTTCAATCAATCCACGTAAAGTTACAAACCTTTTAACATTCGAAAACAGGCATTAGAATAGCAATTTTCTAACCTTTATTCATTGCAGGTGCAGGCCTTATGTGTATTTAACACGTATTTTTAGAGGAGATTTACAAATAGCTAAAGCAGCGGCTGCGAACTGCAAGAGGCCGTAATACGGCAAAGATAACATGAAGTGCAGAGTGACTGTTACGGATCTGTTCCTGAAATGAGCTGAAAACCTATGATCCAATTAAATCCATGGAAAACACAGCTGCTCGAGCACTCTAGGGCCCGAGCTGTAAATCTGAGCACTGAACACAACCTCTTCCTGCCCCCCCTGCCTTTTCCCTACGGGGGTGGGTTACCTGGTTATCCCGGAGCGGTCCCGGTGGTCGCTCCAGCAGAAGCCCTGGGGAGCGTGCGGCGCTCAGCCGGGCAGGGGGGGCTTGGGGGGGGTCGCCTGAACCCCTCCTTTCGGTTTCAGTCCCGTGTGGTTTCGCACTTCGACCCCGCAAGTTCACTTTGAACTTCAGGTTCAAATGAATGCAAAATCCCAACACAAAAAACACTCAAAACCACTGCTTACTGTGGGAGAAGCAAGCCTAACTGTGTATCAGATGGTTTTAAACAAGAAAATATAAATTAATCTAATCGTTTCGATGAACAGCGTGCTATTTAAACAGAATACTGCTACTCCTTCCTCAGCTCCAATATTAAAACCTCTTAATACCACTGTTGTGCTTTGCCATGTGCTGGCTTTTAGGTAGATATATGCAGCCATTGTTTCATATCATGACTCTTCAAATGTCCTCAGAGAGTATGTACAACTGCAGTAAAATTATTATTTTTTTTTTTTCATTTCATATGACTATAAATAGTATATCTGCACCGGACTTAGAGACAAATCTAAATCAATGTTATGCTAGGTCAGTCCTTAAGTCGCATGTGTTTGTACATTTATATCTGTATGACAGGGAAAGGAATGACATTTATAAGTAATTAACCAGTTTAGTAAACATCAGTCATAGGAGGGAAATCAAGTTTAAATTCAAGTCTGTCCTTTGCTCTCAATGCCAGAAAAAACTTCAGGATGATTTTGTTTTTCCAGAAAAACACATAAGCAATGACCGATAACAGCCATTTATTCTATCTCAGGTTACTACACAAGTATTTGGCTAGGACTTAACCCTACTGAATTCAAAGTAGTTTTAGAGTTTTACCACAGGGCAGTTTTAAAACGTCTCACAGACAGTTCTATTCCAGCACTCTTAATGCTACTTTGACAATGGCAAAGCACTGGGCTGCCTGTTTCATGTAGTTCAGAATTACAAAACAATTTAGCAAGTTATAAGTGAATGCACAGCTTTTAACTAGACCCCGATGCCTTACACACTTGTATTCCTGCATCTAATAGACGCTCTTGGTTCGGGGACTGCATGAAAAAAGGTCAGCGGCTTGAATACAGAAACTGCCACAGGACACGTAACCAGTCACCTTCAGGCAAGAGGAACCCCCAAAAATTCTGTTCACAATCAAAATAGTCAATGTTCAAAATATTCAATGTTCAAAATCAAAATCACTCCTGAGCCAAAAGCAAGGCAAGTGGCTACACCTCTATTTGCTGTGCTAGACTGGGAAACTAAAACGCTTGTAAAATCAAGACCTCCTCCCAGATATAGTTGCCATTGGAGAATTTGTTTCAGCCTTTGCATTCAATGTACACCTGCCACATATTGATTTTTCCCCCCCCTTCAAAGCTAATCTTTTGACTTTCCCACTGCAAGGAAGAAATATTGTCAGACTAATTATGAGGAAGCTCGCTAACAGTTCATGCATTTGATGCTCTGGCTATAATGTTGTACAAATCTAATGTCATAAGTCCTGGATCCATGTACAAAGACAGAAAATGGCATCAAAGATGCAGCTTTTCCCCAGGTACTGGTCTTTCAGCTTGCAGAAGACTCGTTCCTTTCAAAACATGATGGAATAATGCTCTGGCTGCACTGAAGCCCATAACTGCCTTTATATTTAAGCTTTTGTACTACAGTATTGAATGCCTTGAAATATTTTAAAGTTTTATTCTAGTGTTTGAAACCAACAAGGCCATTAGTGAGACCCGAGACTGTGTACTGGTCAAACAGAACTGCCATCAGTAGCACTCTGTAAGCATCAATGGATGCCTTGGGCACACAGGCCAAGCGTAAGTGTGTGTCCATAGACACACCACCTCCTTTTTATAACTCTAATTTAGGTTTTAAGGAAAAGTCTGTATTCCCCAAATCAGCTTTTATCATTGTTTTCTGATATAACTAACAACAGGGGAGAGAGAGAATGGAGGTGATTAGAGCTGGCAATAATAGGTCAAGAGTAGTGGGTTTTTCCCCAAACCGGCAAGGGACCGATAACGTTCCCGTAATTCAATAAAGCCTTTCTCCTAAGATATCAAGGCGGTTGAAAAGCGTATGTCTAAAACAGCTGTGAAGAGTGCTATATGCCCCTGAAAAGAAATCAGCAACAAGACTCTGCCCAGAACAGCAGAGTCCAAGATGAAGGTACAGTGACAGATTCCTCACCTCCAGCCATCGGCTGTTACAGACCTCTCAGGAGAACTGATGTGCACAAAAAAGCTTTTGTAAGGGGAGGGAGGACTTCATACATGTCTTACTGTCCACGAGCAGACATAAATAAGCCCACATTTTCTGGACCTTTCAATATGCACAGGAGATATCTGTAATCAATGCTACCGCCACATGCAGCTAGCTGGCTTTTGGTAGATGACATATGTTCCTAATTTGTTTCCTGTGTAACCAGAAGGTGTGTTTACTGCTACAAAATCAAGTTAACATTTACAAAGCATAATTATCTTTAAAAAATGACTTTGCCATAACTTTCAACAAACTCAAAATAGACTGGGAAAGAAACAAGGACTGCTGTATCTTATTAAAGTTAACATTTTATTGAGCAGGTGGAAACAGAAGTCAGCTGTCTGTTCTTAGTTTCTTTCCTCTCTGACCTCTCCTGGGAAGGGATATATTCTAACAACTGACTAACAGGTTTATTCCAATTTTTTGGTTTTATTCTGGTGTAATTCTGGTTAAAAGTTTCAACTCATAATAGTCAAGATCAAAACCAGAAATGTGTGGGTGTCCTACAGGCTACAAAACTCCCCTCCTTAGGATTCTACCCAAAGTTTATAAAATCAAGTTGAGACTGAAGCATAACTGCGAGACATTAAATGAGAAATTAAGTGACAAATAAGTAATCTAACAAGACAATCACAACGACAAGAATTTATTCACCTCTGCTTTTCAGAGTCACATCTACCTATAATTTATGGCATATATTTTTTTTTTGCCCCCACAGTTTGATGCAACATTTACATTAGTTTAATCAAACACTTTCAGAGCTCCTGGTTCATCACTTGCGTGGCACTATATCAATTGCACTTTACTCACCTCCCTAATCAAAGAGTATCTGAATTCTTCGGACTGGACAAATGGATATAGATTTTACAGGAACCAAACAAACTAAAGGCACATGCATTATTTTAACTGCGAAGCATTTATATTCCCTTATAGCTGTGATTTCTAATCCAACTGGCTAGTATTATTCACTGAAAAAATCACATTACAGTACAGTAATTTAAAGGGATAATAAACACATAACACAATAAATAGTAACGTTCTAAGCTCTTGCCATTCCAATAAAGCTGTGATTCAGTCAAGTTCAACCACGGATTTTGAAGTAAGCCATTCTTATTCATCAAAATGAAAAAATTATATTAAGACCTATTGATTTCAGTGGGATTTAGAGACAAGTTTAGGTTCTGGATGGATTAAAGGTAAGCACACTCCTGAACTAGAGCCCAAGGACATACACACAAAGTGATGCCAGAACTCCAATCTTACTTCAACTATTCTCCGTTTAAAGTTCTTTCAACAAAATCTTGTCTTTTCTCTGTGTGCAAGTCCTTTGTACATATCACCCGTGGCAAAGGGTGGCAGGTCAGGTTATCGCTTCACTTATGTTCAAGCCTTTCCTATGGCTTTACCTTGTCAATAGCCTATAGTTATGTATCATAACATTTGTTCTAGGTTGTATTACGCTACCCAACAAACAGTATGCTGTAGCATCAGAAAACCTTTACAACTGCCATGAAGTTTGTCTAGACAGAGATTTTTTTTCCTTAATACTTTTCATTACAGAAATGTCCTTTATTCTCATTTAACAACAGATTGTAAGTTCACTTCAGAAGGAGACTTGTGCACGCTATGTTTCACACATATCATACAGAAACTATCGGAGAAATTCCTGTTGAGTCTGAGGCATGCTTATATACAGTTATAAAATACACTTCTTGTATAGTTTAAGTCGTCTTTTTTTGCCCTTCTTTCCAATATTCAGTGAAAATCTCTGAAGCCTGCTGCAGCTAGCTAAGTCAAAGTCTGCCCTGTATCTTGGCATTCAAGCTCAGTATGAGAAGGAGATCCCAAGGTGGGATCTGTATGATTGCCTAAGGGACTTCTAAAGCAGTTACTAATATTTTGTACCCCAAAATAAATAAATTAAACATTTTGGCTGGGGGACGGGCGCCTGAGCCCACCCGAGCAGGGGTTTCCAGAGCTGCCAGCACAGCCAGCTCCATCCCACGACCACAGGAAAACGTCTGCGTTTCTAATGCTGGCAAAATTTGGGTTTACCCTGAGTTTTTCCCATGGTAAAGTGACTACAGAAGCTTAAAGGTGAAAGTGCTCAAGGCAGGGGGGGGAACAAAAAAACCAAAACAAGCCACAAAACTATCACACTCTCCCTCTTCACTTCAGAATATTTTGCACTTAAAACATTTTTGAAACACGTGTAGTCCTGTGCCAGAGTAGCCATTTTTCACGTGTACAAGCAAATATATTCTTGAAGAAAACACAAGAAACAGGGGGCAGGAGAGGTTGGGCAGATTTTACCCCCAATGTTAAATATTAATATCCGTTAATGGATTACGGAAAAAATCAGTATTAACTAGAAATGGTATTTGATTTGTACCTCCATGTGGCATCTTTTCTCTTAACACTGAAGTTTCTATGTGGCAGTTAGAAGCTTTATAGTTTCAATAGCAAAGGTAAAGAGGTTAATTCCTCTTTAACAAGGGGCTCCCCCACTCTTTTCCCCCTTCCTTCCCCC